>VZTI01005557.1:1166008-1197817 GCA_013397865.1 Struthidea cinerea
GGGAGGAAGGCAGGCTCACCTTTGAAGATTGGTTGTTTTCTTTCATATCTATCCAAAGGTCTCTGGGGATCCAAGTGCTCCTGTTGCCTCTGTCTGTGTGCTTATAATTTACAAGACGTTTTTAAATCACTTAGTGGTAATTTTAAAAGCAAGGTGCAAAAGCAATGTTTCCATTTCCATTCCATAGCCATTCCAAGACTGTGCACTCTATTCCATGCACGACTTTGAATTATGTGCAGTCAGACACCTGTTACTTAATCCTGCTTATCCTTTCCAGTTACAATTATCCAGCCTTGGCTTCTTTTTTTTTAATATCTCAAAATAAATTACAAATATTCTTTCATGCTGGCATCTAGTAGAAACCCAGGGATCTAATGCGCTTGTGAGGTATTTAGTGTGTGTTTGTTAGGTAATACTTTCTCAAAGGGAGATGATTTTAGAAAGTTACAGAATAATCTTTATCTCAGGGGGAGTTTATATAATGTTAAAGTGTCCACGGGGATGGACCTGTAGGAAAGGTGGGTGGTAGGGGCTACATGGAGTCAAAGTCTTATACAGTATAAATCTTCAGTAAAGTACTCATCATCCTCTCTTAATACGTCACATTTGTGTTTCTCAAACTTCGCTTGCTGTTGCACCATGGAAATTTCAGTTTAATAATTGGTGCTAACGAGGGTCCTCGGGAAAACATCGCATTTCGGATCCTGTGAGAGGACGGAGAAGATTCTTTCGTAACACGTTTGTGTTCAGGGTTGTGTTCTGTGGTTTACCTGAGCAGTGTTAGCAAGCTGATACTACTCACTTCAGGTTAATTTCTCCCAACTTCTGGAAGTGTTATGGCCACAGTACTTGCAGGCTTTCACCGGATCGAGGGTACCTAATAGTGCCACGTACCAGAAAATAATTATTGTTATATAGAGCCCAGCAATTTTGTGTTGTACAGAGACAGTTTCTAAATACAAGTTGGGAACAGATTTATTCCTCCCTGCAACTGGTGACTTCGTGAAGTAATTAAAAATAAATTACAGAGCTCTAGGATGAGAATTCTCTTCCGCAACCATTAATACCACTGTGCCTTCACGTGTTAGTTTTGATTCATCTCCTGATGATATTGCTAAAAACCAGGTATTGATATGAAAGTCAAACCTCTGGTGAAAATATAACTGCATGGCTGTCAAAATAAAATGTGAGGATCTGATTTGATTGCTGGCTGTGGATATGCACTTCGTAGAGTAACAATGCCTTTTATTTTAAAGACATGCACCCACGCACAGGCGCTTTGTTCTAAAATAGTGTTTTCTGTCATGAATTTATGCATAACCTAGACTCTCTGCTTTTTCTTAGAATGCAGGGAAGACAGAACCTTGAAGGGGAAGAGAGAAAGACCAAAAGGGGCAGGAAAGAGAAGTCATTTGAATTTCCCTTACTAACAGAGGACATACTTTGTTATGTTTCACACAAAATATTGTGTTGTTTTCACCTTTTCAAAAACAATGGCGAGTTGTTTGGGCTTGATATACACTGCTGACTTCTGTTGCAGACTTTGGCCATTTGTTCCAGTAATATCTGGCTGTGATGATGAACTTGGGGCTATGCTGGAAGTCTGTCAAGTATTTGTTACAGCTGTGTAGGAACTGATGGCTTCATTTTCACCAGGCTTAGGTATACTGTGTTGAAAACTTGTAGGGATGTAAGTTTTGTGCTTACCGAAATGACTTGTTTTATATTTCTTTTTAATTTTTTATCTTGTCTTTTTTTGTGGTCTTTTTGAATTGTTCAGTGGTTTGCTTTCCTTGGTGGTTTTAACAGCTCAATTGCTGTTCCTTCCTGTTTGTAATTTGCCAGAGACTGAAGACTGAAACTGCTGGTTTAATATTTTCCTTAAAATTGAATTAATCCCTTTTCTAGAGGAAAGGGAGGAAGGGACAGAGGAGTACTTACGAGAACTTTAGAAATGAGAACCAAAACTTAATGCAGGCATCTTACCTAAGAGAGACTACTTATGAAAATTGTACCTCATTGATTTCGGAGAAGGCTGGTTTCCTCTGTAGTTCCAATCATCTGTCCCATTAGATTTTGGGAAGTGTTGTAAATTGGTTTAGAAGTGAAATTTTCCAAGTCATAAAACCTCTGGTTGGTTGTTAGTGGAAATCATTATGAAGGGTTGCATAAGCATTATTTGTAGGATGGCTAATCAGCAGCCTGGGCTTAGTTCCATTCTCTAATAAATAGATGCATTGTGCTACTTCAAAAATTGCAAAATTGATGGCTGGAGTACATTTACTAATTTTGCAAGATACGTAATGCATCTGGTTTGGGGAAGACTCTTTGATGTCTGCAGAAGTTGCACACAGTGGAGGTGTTTATGATCCAGCCTATTAGCTCTTCAAAAGTTTTTTGATTATACTGTTTAGGACATCTTATTCTTATGAAAGATTCATGCACAGCACCACATCAGAATTACCTATGTGCATGCATCAAAGGCTCAGATAAATTTTATTTGGCAGGACTTTCTGGAAGCAGGTTTTGTGGTCCTCTTGCTTCTGCAGAAAAAAGAACGTGATTTTTCGGCTTTGTATTCCGAAGAGCTGACCTGTAGAGGGTTAGAATACATGGGATAGCAACGGTATAAATACCAAAGATACTGTGCTTTGGCATTAACCATCCTGCTTTGCTTATATCTTGCCCTGTGAACACTAAATTATGAAAACCTATCTTGCTGGTCCTCACCCATCTTCTTGTGGTGGTGGTGGTTTCTGGAAGTTTAGTAAATATGGGTAAAGAGGCTTGTGAAACTGTGGAAGAAGACAGATTCCCAGCCATTCTGGAATTAATTAATTAGGCCTAGTAGTAAGTTCCTTGTTCCAGAAAGACATGCTAATATATCTAATAATATATCTAATATATGAGTGCCTGGAACAGGGTGCCACAACATGGGAAACAGCATCAGGCCAACCCTTTTGGTGCTGTCCTCGGAGCACTAATGCCAGAAATCTGCAATTTTCAGGGTAAGATGCTCCCAAGCGTCTTATGCGAGTCACAGAAATAGATGTTGCACCACAACCATGGCTTTAGAGATTGCTCTCCAGCAGACTTCTGGGTAATGGGCTGCTGATATTTTCCCTGCGAGGGATCTTGGAGGAAAATCAGTACTTGCATCCCCTCCTTTGTAAGACCAACATCAGCTTGTACGAAGTAGTGAAGTGCTGTGGCTTCTTTTGTCAGTTTGCCTTGCAAGTCACTCTGCGTATCAGCCACTGAAAGAAGTACTTGTTAAAGTTGTACCTGTGCAACAGCAAAAGAATATTGATTTTTGGATAAGAATGAGACAAAACCTTTGTCTTCCTCTCCTCTGAAGAGCCTCCTAGATTAATATGAAGTCATAGTGTCCTGTTTCCCTTGTTACTAGTCTTGGATAAATGGTATTTGTGAGTGGTTATAATGTTTCATTTCACCCTTGGAGTTGTAGGAAGCACCAGTAAGTCTTCCCGTGAGAGAAAGGAAGCAGTGCGGGTGTCACTGGAAGGTTATGTTGCCCTCCTGTAGTGTATCTGCTCATGAAAAGGGAGAAGTACAAGGTATCCAGCTTTTAAGGCCACTTGCCTTTTTGCACGGCTTAGGTTTCTGTGGCAGATGGGGCTGTTCCTTTGATCTCTTTGTGGTTTCCCGTTCTGTTCCATTGCCAGTCAGTGTTGTTAAGCTCAGTCATGATCCTGGCCCACCTATGACTGATAGCTGGTCATGGAAGAGACACCATCGATCACAAAGACCATGGATATGGCATGGAGCGTTCCTTGTCCTCCCATTTCATGTCCACCTCGTAGGTGAATCCATAATTGGACCTTATGCAATTGCTCCATGCTGCCTGATAAAAAGTCTATAACCCATAAGTGCTCCTAATTCCTCATAGTGTGTCTCTCACCTTTCTTTTTGCCATAGCCAGGGATCAAAATGTGAGTTAAGAAGTTGGTTGGCAGCTGTCATATATCCAAAGTTAGAGCCTTGCTTTCAGTTTTATATGGGAGGTATAATTGTACCACCATGAGGCCCTACACCTGGAGAGCTGAGAGTCCCTTGTTTGATCTTTCCTCGGAATAAGAGCCTGTTCTTTCCTCAGTAACAATAACTGGGAGCTTTAGGCAAATGAGGTGAGGCAGCCTGTGTGGAATGTGCTCTATTGTAAGGTCTGTTTATGGAGTGGTGGAAATAGGTGTTGCTGAAGTAACCACATGCCTTTGCCCTCTCGATTCTGAAGAAACTGCTTCTGTTCAGTTGACTTTGGGGCTCTCAAATTGTAACTTGCTTTGTGAGCCAGCCTTGCAACCTAGAAGACCTTGAGAAGACGTGTAACATTACAGATGCTGGATTAAAAAGGGACTGTTCAAATTAAATCCTCTACATTGTTCCTTCTCAGATCTTGTACCAATAGACCATTTACTTGAACAGTCTTAATCTAGGCTTGGTGTTGCTATTCTGTTGTTTTTATGTGTAACACCTTTTGAAATTATGAAGATAAAAAATTTACAAACGTCATCCACCTATCAAACAGTTACATAAAAGTAATTTATGTCTCCAGCTGGTTTAGAAATATGCTAGCCCAGAGAGAATATATTCAGCTTCAGAAATCTTTGGGTGTACTTTAGTAAGGAGGAAATGGGTATCAGAAAGGTATTAAAGAGCAGGCTCTTTATTCTTGAAGTTACAGATAAATTTCCTTTTCTAACAATTTCTACATTCAACTTGAGCACAAACACTCCTGCAGACTGGAAGCAATCAGCCAGGAGGTCAGTGACTAATAAAGGGGGCAAAAGAGAATAAGGACTTGAAAGGTTAATAGGGAGCATCTCTTGGATTGCAGTGATCTAGAGTTTCCATGATCCTGTGAACACTGATGATGTGGAAAATAACAAGTAATACGGGAGTTTTCTGAGATGTAAGCTGTGGTCTTGAACATGATAGGTCGTATGAAAGAACTTCTCATACCGAAGTTGCATCATTTTCCTCCTTGATCTTGTAGACCATTCCAAAACTCTACAGGTTTTTCTGTTCCCACTTTTCTACTTCTTGAACATTTTAATTTCCCATGCCTGAAATGGCCATGTCTCTCACATTTGCCTTTTGGTGTTCTCTCCCAGGCTTTTGGGGATGTTGCTGCATGTGCTGTACTTGTTGCACGTACAGATGTTCTGTACTCTCCTCTCAGCTGAGGCTGTGTGCTGGATCCAGGGTGCTTGTCTCCATCTCTGCCATTAGACTGCTGCTGCCACTGCTAAAAGGAAACAGAGGAAAGAAAGGAATTGATAGCTGCAGTGAGAGCCTGTTTGTTTTGAAATACACAAATTAGGATAATTCATACAGAATTCTTCTCGGTGAAGTGTGAGTTGAAATGGAATATGAATGCCTTGTTGGGAAGTAGGAAATAGAGCCATGGAGTGGTTTCTTTGGCAAGGCTAACGTGATCTGTTGAACCCAACAGAATTGGTATAATTTTTTCTATGAAGAACCGTGATCACGGAAATAAAAGCATTGCTGAAGAAGGCGGGGAGAGAGGCTGCTGAATTCTCTGTAGGTTTGTTTGCAGAGATGAGAAGGAAGCACAGATCTGTTAAAGGAGAGGTTGGCTAGCATGGTGTGGTGACTACAAGGCAGGCAGGGGCTGTTGGATGCTTTGATTTTACTATTTGTTTTTCAGATATAGTTCTTGAGGATTAGTGCAGATTAATTGGGTGCCCTGTTGGATTTGGAGAGCTGTGCTGCATGTCTGACATCAGCAAAGAATAGGCTGAGTAATTATTGCTTTCTGGTCTTTCAGCCTGTGTTATTTGTGTACTGCTTCCCTAGCAAAAGATGCTTAGAAATAGTTGTCATACATTAAATGCCAAGGGAAGATGGAATGTGGTTGCCGGTGTATCAGAGCAGATTGCAAATGAGGTGCTGCAGTCTGGCACAGGAGCTGTGAGTTGCAGGTAACGTGGATACTTTGGCACCCCTGCTTGGCTTGTCGTTTTCACTCTGGAAATCTCCTGTATCCGTGGATGCTGCAGGTGCGGCGAAGCTCTCGGAAATTCCCCTCAGCGTGTCTGCCATCCCTCACATGATGCGCTTATCTGCTTTGATTGGAGAATTCCCGGGCTGGAGGAGAAGGTGGGGGCTTCGGGGGGCGGGGAGCGGTGTGACCTGGGAGAACAACAGAGGGCTCAAATAGGGCAGCCCGGGCGGGAGGAGGCTCAGCTGCGGCTCGGTGTCCCGGGGGTGCTGCCGGTGTCATATTCCCCCAGGCACAGCAGCTGGGGCTCGGGGACCCTGGTGGCCTCCTCTGCTTGGTGAGGGGCTGGCAGGAGCAGCCCCCGCTGTACATCTGCGTTTGCCCAGGGGAAGGTCCTGGAATCTCTCTGCTGCAACTGAACCGATACAGAGATTCATTTCCTTTTTTCCCCAAGCCCTTCAAATCTGGCAGTACGTAGCAGAGTCTGGCTGTTCTTTTTGCTGATGCTCTCGGTTTTGGCTCTGAAATACAGAGTGGCTTTTTGATGACCTGTGACTGTACCAGGTGGCCGGGAAGAGAAATAACTTCTGAGAAGACCTTGGCCCAGGTGAGGACAAACTGGGCAAAGTTTTTTTCAGTGGTACAGGTTGCTGCTTCCCTGCACTCACACATCACTGGTATAATTTTGCTTTTCTCAAGCAGACTCCTGTCTACTTGGATGCGTCCTGAAGTATTGTGTATGTTTGGCTCTGCACGCTTTTAATTTTTTTGTTTGTTTGTTTTTCTTTACAAACGGATAAAGTGCTGGAATTGGCATATGTGCCAAGCCTGGTAAACAGATGTTGATAAAATGGTCTCCTTTGAGATATCCTAATGAGAGCATGAGCTTAACTAGAAAAGTCATATAAAATAGTTTGTGTGCCATTTCATCTGTGTGTCTTTATACAAGAAAATGTCTTAAATTAGTCTTTGCATCAGGTAGTGGAAGTATTTGCACTGCTTTTATGGGAGTAATACCATCTCTTCCCTGTGGAATTAATGAAGACTGACACCTTGGAAGAAGCATATGGTGCTTAACTGGCCTTGCCCCAGGGAGAGTTAATAAGTTGGTGTGGTGCTGGTGGGATCTGTGACCCGTATTGGTGCTTTTGTGAGTGGATGTATGGATTGTGTGCTTGGGAGGCAGTACCCCCAATGGCACTCCTGTGACCTCGGCTGCTAATGATGATCACAGAGATGCCTGGATCCAGCAGGGAGTGAAGATGCATAGAGGCTTAGAGAGGTAGGAAAGGGTAACAGCAGGATCAGCGCTTTACATTTTGCCTTTATTTCTCTGGAGAGCTGGGTGATCATTACTGTGGAGAAGTGCTGGGTGTTGTTCCTATTGCACGTTCGTGTTTGCTGGGTATGGAAGGGATAAGTCTTCAGCTCTGCTGGTCTGGTTGAGTTCATTTGGAAGAATTCTTACTAATGAAGTTTGTACTGCAGAATTGTGGTCCCCGTGTGGATAGAGGAATCACAGCTCACATAGACCTTTATCTGGTAGTCCAAATCATGTGAAAAAACTTAATATTCTCTGCTGCATCTGCATTTTCAGTGCTGATTCTTTGAATTGCAGTCTCAGAAAAAAGATGATATGTTGGGTTTTGGCTAGAGTGACAGTCTACCAGTTGATTTATTCAGGGTTTTGGGGGACATTTTTTTGGTGTTTTTTTTTTCTTTTTTTTAAAGACTTGAAAAAGTTTGTTCCTCTTATTTGTAATCATTTTTTGTTTGTTTCTTTTGTGTGGATTCCTGTGTGTTAGCTTCTTACAGCTTTCCCATGATGAACTAAAAGCCTCATGTAACCTAACTGCATTTCCAGATGTGAGGAAATCAAAAGTATATATTTGCTGTAATTCTTTGCTATACAAACACATGTATTTCTTTTGTAAATGCTTTTTGTATTTTAAAACACATGAGGTGAAAGCAATACTTTACAGGAGTAGCTGCAAATTGGCATGCAGTAGGTTACTTCTGAAAAAAAGGTGAGCTCTATTGCTGGGGATTATTTTTTTTTTAATGAAGCCTGTGACACTTCAATTTTCAAAACTGAAGCAATCTGCCAAGAAATACATGCTCTGATTTATATACCTTTGATTTAGTTATGCTGAGTTTGTAAACAGTGCCTGGTAATCTTCCCTGATCTCATCCTGCTTTAATTTCTAATTTACCCTTGAAAAGACACTGCTCACTTTAATCTGGAATAACCACCTGCCCTCCCCACAGTAGAACGACTGAGTAATAATAATATTGTGAAAACAAAGAGCTAGGTGCAGCTCTCAGATACATGACACATTAAAAACATCAATTGAATTGATCTGAAATTATGTGGAAAAACATAAAGGTAGTTTTTCAAGTAATTTTGAATCATCAGATGATTGATTTTGCGAGTGGTTTTCCATGATTCAGGTGCTGAGCAATGTGGCAATACTTTAAGGCTTTTGAAAACTGGAAAACAGTTTTTGATCCTCGCAGGTAGAAATGGCAGAGGAAATTGCATTGCTGTGTTAACAGTTACATTATTTGGTTTTAAGGAATTGGCTCCATCCCACTGTAGTTTAGTGTCAGAATGTTTGCTGGGTATTTTCATTCTCTTGTTTTTAAGTGGAATTGTTTTCTTTACAGAAGACAATAGTAGTACAAGATATGAGACATTTTCTTTTCTAGTTGTGTGAAACTACATTGGCCTTTTTGTGGGTTTAGTTTTTGAATTATTTAATTTTCACAGAATCAGTTAGGTTGGGAAAGATCTCTCACATCATTAAATCCAACCTAGGATGCAACACCACCATGGCACTGAGTGCCGTGTCCAGGCTTTCCTTAAACACCTCCAGGGGTGGTGACTCCACCATGTCCCTCGGCAGCCTATTGCGATGTCTAATCAGCCCTTCTGTGCCTAAACCTCCCCTGGTGCAGCCTGAGACCATGTCCTCTTGTCCTGCCACTGGTTTCCTGGGAGACGTGGCCAACCCTCACCTGGCTCCAACCTCCTTTCAGGGAGTTGTATTCCCTTAATATAAAAGGATGCATCTAAAAGAATAGCCCATACCTTTAGCAGCGTTTAAATGTTCATGCAGACCTTCTTGAAAAATTTGAAATTTTAACCAAAACTTGCATCTTGAAGGTGTTGCTTTGCCTGGCTCCTTTGAAAGATCTGTGGAAGTATTTCTTCCAAGCATTACTGGAAGTAATGATCAGAGCAAGGTGTCAGTTTTGTGTTTGTTTTTTTGGGTTTTTTAAAGAGCTATAAAACTATATACCTAAAAAGTTTTAAAATTGTGGACCTATTTTTTTAGGTGAGCTACATCTCCTCCTTAAAAAGTGATTGGTAATTTAAATTATAATGACTTTTCTGGTAATATTTCTTGATTCCATAAACGATTACCTAAAATATTTCAGTTACTGAAAAGCCAATTTATAGTTTCAATTAAAAAGTGCTTCTGTATACATGAATAACACATTAATTACACAAATAAATTTCTGGCTGCTTTTCTTTTTGTAGAAGTTGATGAAAAAATAATGCTTCTCAGTTAATTTTAAATCATTTAAAGGAAGTCTTATTTAAACATGACTGAAAGTGGATTAATCCTTTTCTTCCTTCCATCTCTTCCTGCTATCATCACATCTTGGGTTCTAGAAACTCAAGAATGTTGTCTAAAGGGCTTTGGCAGGGAATGTTTTGCTTATCTCAGTGGTCTTCAGTCCAGCTGGTAATTAGCACTTCTCTTAGTGACTGAAGCATAATTTTTACAAGATGTGGCTCTTCCTTTTCAGCGCTGTCTATTGACAGAGCGTGGGTGTTGCAAGCAAGTAACTGGAGTTCATTTGAGCCTTGCATCTCAAAATTCAATTCAAAATCATCGTGCCTCATCTGAGGGGCCTTTTGGATGGTTGTTGAAATTTATCTGTTCTCTCTTACTGTAATACTGTTGTGACTGGGTTTGTGCATCTGCAGTTTTATCAGGGATGATTCATAGGCCAGAATGGTGTTTGTCCACTTAATGGTTCATTCCTTCCCCTTTTCAAAAGGAAAATAATGGGAAAAAAGCTATTCTATCTGATAGATAATAGCTTCTCTTTTAAAATTGTTTGGCAGTGTGTGTTTTTTTTTTTTTTAATCTTGAAATTTGACCTGACAAAAGAAAGGTAACGAGAATCCAAATAGTGTCAGGACTTGGCAGGGGAACATGCCATGTATGAGAGATAAAACTGACCTGAGTACAGCACACTGCAAGTGCACAAATCCAGCCCTTCAGAGCTGGAGATTGATTAAATCAGTCTATAGTTTTTGCAGGTGCAGTAGTTACTTTGTCTTCAGAGCTTTAGTTGTTCCCTATGGTCTACACATCCAGTGGGGCTCCATCTATCCCTTCCAAAGCAGAGTGTATATCCACAAAGCTGGCCCAAGCCTTCTTGTTTGTAAGATCGGATGTCAAAAGATTTCACTTTTTCAGGGTGGAGAGATACTGCTGGAATTCTAGAGCACCACTCTAAGACTAAAAACCAATTTCTAAATTTCAAAACTAATTTTTAGCTCAATTTCAGCAGAGCACAGAGCGGCTCTTAGGACACATTTGATCCTGTAGGAGGAATGGTAATATTCCTGGGTTAGAACAGGTAACCCTTTGTGACAGAGGAGGAGAGGGGCCCAGCCTGAAAGCTCTTTATTTGTTGCTTGGTATTGTTTTGGTAATTCTACCACCTAGTCCCCTTTCCCTCTCCCCATGTCTTTTGGGCATGGGCATAGCTGGTTGTCGTGCACTTTAAAAATCAGATTTCTTTGTTCTAAAGCGGGACTTGGGTTAAATACAGTAAGACACACACCCTCGCCCACAGTGTTCTGATCAGGTGTTTTTTCAATATCTACCTTAAATGTTGTGATAATGCCTGACATGAAGACTCGTCGTCTTGTGAACCATGAGATCCAGAGCAGCTTTCAGCAGTGCACATCAGAGCAAGTGCATAGTTCCAGCCTTGAAAGCATGAACTGAAGTACAGCACAATGTAAATGTCAATTCAGGAATGTTAGGTAGGTTTGGTATGATCCCTTAGGGATTCTTTGTTCATGGCCTAAATTGCAAGGTTTCTGGGGCAGGGACTATCCCTGCATTATTTATTTTATGGCATTTATTACAATGCAGTCTTTATTATTTTTTATTTAACCTGGTTGCTGCCCATTTGCTGATACCTCAGGTGAGAGAATACACTGCAACACAGCATTTTTAATTAGAATATATATACAAAACTGATTTACGCAGGTTAAAAAGAAATGGCATCCATGTTGTTCAGTTCAATGTGCTGCAGCACCTAAAGGTATAAAGCAGCTTTCAGACAATTTCATCTCTTTATACTCCAATTGTGGAGACCTTTTTTAGTGCGGCGAGATGACTTCCCCAAAGCCTGCAGCCCATGTGTGTTAGCAACAGGGATCCTGGTGAATTACTTCTTGACATTGACTTGGAGATCAAAATGTAGCAAATCAGGCACGTGGACACGCCTACCAGGACAAACTCTACCAGGACAAACTCCCAGGGGTGCAGATTAACGTATGGAGAAAGGCATTGCTTACACTGCTCCCACTGACGTGCCATGCAGTCTTAGAGGCCATTATCTTTAATACCTTTGTTATGCAATAGATCTAGTTTTGATTTGTAGCCCAGAAAGAGCAAAGTTTCAGTTTTAGAAGCACAGTCTGTTATAGGATATTTGTCAAGCCATCTTTTCACACATAGACATTGACAGCAGTCTTGCAGCAGAAATGAAAATGTGTTTCTTGGTGTTGTTTCTAAGTTTGAGGATTCCCTGTTAAAATCTTTTAAGTCAGAACGTAACTCAGGAACGCCTTTTTTTTCTTTTTTTCTTTTTTTTTTTTTTTTTTTTTTTTTTTTTTTTTTCCCCTTTGGCAATGGTACGGACATAGTCTGAATCAGCAAGGCTGGCTTAAAGGGACACTCAAGTTAAAACCATAGGCATGTATAAAAAGGAATTTTCTTTTGCAAAGAATCAAAGTAGCTGTGGACATCAGGCCTAACACTGAATGTTTTAAAACTAATTTATATGGGTCGTGTAATTTCTGTTTCCTCCCTCTTTCTTCGTGTTCTGTGAAAGGCACCAAACAGCAAACCCTGAACAAGCTCAACTGCAGAGTTGGATGAGAAAAGAAAGAGAAGAGGCTGGGCAGAAATTGCAATCTTACAAAGCAAAGATCTAGAAAGATGTTTCAACTATGCTAAAAATTATTTACACTTTGCAGTCTTGAAGCTCTCAGTGATCTAATAGTGCTTCTGGAATCTCTTTTTTAGGCGTTGTACATATTTGTTAAAAATGCTCCTTCACCCAAAGAATTTATTGCACTGGAATAGGAGGAGCCAAAAGCTGAACACAGTTTTTGGTATATAAGCAACAGAATAGAAGTGTGAAACATTTCCAGCTACATGTGGTTAAGATCAGCCTAAAAATTCAAGCTGCATGTTTTAATAGGTTTTGATCAAGTGGGACTTCAAAGATTTTGACTTCCCTTTAAAGTGTAAATTTTTGCATTGGACAATGTAGCACAAACCAGTACTGGCTGCCATCAGATGAGATTTGCTTCATGCAGCCGGCAGCATCAGGCCCAGGATGTTTGCACAATGAGGCTTTGTAAACCTCCACTGCAGAGCTGCAATGCTTTGATCTGTTTACTGGACAAATCAAAATTAAACTGATGTCTCCCTTTTTTTTTTTTTCTTCCTTGGGAGAAGCTAGCACTCAGGAAATCTGGCTGGCCGTATCAGATTTTGCCCCAAGAAACTGCATTAGTTTAAAAAAGAGGCATTGTACTCACAGCTTAATGTTTAAACTCAGTGTCAAAACGTTGGGGCAGAATAATGCACACCGATAATGCAAATGGTTTTCTTGGGTGGGTTTCAACTCCTGTGCTAGTATCTGGGAGAATATGTTTACTTTCTTGCATTGAAATACCATGCTATTTCCATCATGGTAATGCTGCTTTCAGCTAGCTGGTTGCAGCCAGGTTCAGAGATAAGAAATCAAAATTGTTTTGAAATGTATCTCTGTTTATTACAGCGTAACTTTTCTTTTATACTTCATGTTATCCAGTGACTAAACATGTTTACTTTAAACGGGCTATGTGTTCCAGGTGGGTAGAAGCAAAACAAAAGTGCGTTTGAGCCAGTTGTAATTAAATTTCAGCTCTGTACATTTTGTCAAGACAAGAAAAGCTGCTGGCATTTAAACCTTGCAGTGCATTATGGAGTGACTACCAGTCAGATCCTCCTATGGAATTAAAACAAATTGGAAAGCAGAGTGAGAAAGGGGAAGAGAGGTTTGTGTGAATTAAATGACTACAGCCTGTGGTTTGCCAGGCTCTCTTGCTTTTGTTGATGATGTCTGCTTATGTAAACTTCTTCCCACCACTTTCTTCTTGAACTTGCAGCAAAGCAGTTTTGTGTGGTGTAACATCTGCTGGCATAAAAGTGGTTGTAAATAAAAAAATCTTCACTGTACAGCCCAGTAGGAAGGAAAGAGAGGATGGAAAGGAGCGTTCTCTAGAAACACAGATGGCTTTAGATATTAATAATGTTTTGTGAAGTAATTTAAAAATATGATTGCCAAAAAAAAAGAGATTGTATGAAGAAGCTGAGTGCATCTATTTGGTACATTTGGAAGAGTTTGCTGTTAAACTTTCCTGGAGGAGCATGCTCAGTGAGATGAGCCATGTACACTCCCAAGAGTGTGGGACCAAGAGGTTTCCATAAAATGACAGGCCCGTTCTGTGTTATTTTGCACTGTGCAAAATAATCTTGTATTAGCGTATGGTATGTAATTATCTCAGTAAATATTCCGGGGGAAAAATAATGCTGCTTAATCCCTTTCTCTTGCTGTTGAGGAGGATTGGGATAATAAAAGCGTAGATCACAACATGCTACGTTAGAGCTGCTGGCCTACATTTCAGAGCGAGATTGGCAAGGAGCAGGCTCCCAGTTTCTGGAACACGGAGTACATCCCAAAAACAATGATTAGGCTGCGGTAGGATTTATGTGATGATGCTGAGCTTTCCCTGGAGACATTAGATTTTATCTTAGTGATGTGAAGTGCTGGCAGCTGCTGGGTTGCTGGCCTGAAAGGAGTATCCATCCTCTTCCCATCTTTTCACCTGCTGCATGTTCCCCAGTGCCTGCATTAGCTGCTCAGTTTCCATTTTGGAGTCTAGGATTGCTCTTTCCTTTCTGCTCTCTTTGCATTAGGGTGAGACACCCTTAAACTTTACTCTTGGTTGGACTGCAGGTTTTTATGATAATAATTCATTTCATTGGCCCAAGCAGAGTAAAAGCATTCACCCATAATTGACCTGGATTCTTTGTAATGCTGTAAATGAAGTCCTCGGATTGTTAATGCTTTCATCAGCAGTGAGTAATTTCAGAGATTGAAAACCTCTTAAACTGCAGCATGATGATTTTGGTTCCAGAGAATTACTATAGGTGACTAAAATTTGAGTACTTTTTTTCCCCCCCCCTAGAAAAAAGAAGAAAAAAATAATAACATTCCTAAACCATAGGTAAAATTCTCTGCGGGAGCTGTAGGATAGTATATAATTACATCCAAGACACTGAAATTCTCTGAGTCAAATTGCAGATTGTGTTTCTTAGTGCTATTACATTTGCATACTGATAAGAGTTCATAGTAACTGTTCTATATTGCACGAATGCTGCTGTTGTTTATTGCTTGGCTTAAATTATGTGGGGTTTATCTATAAATATAACTCATTCTCTGTAGAAAAAGGTCTAAAAGACTCTATTATCTACAAATCATTTTGAAGGGCGCACTTTATTATCAACTGATATGCTTTTCATGAAGGAGAATCTCTGGGCTCCAAGTACTTGACATCTCTGTGAAAACAGTCTGCCTGTTTCAGGAGTGCAGTGTCCTGAATCTTGCTCAGCAAACGTCAAGGAGTGATTTTACCTTTCAATTTAGTTATATGCCCATTGATCCCGAGTCAAGAACTCTCTTGACTCATGACTTCGAGGCTGGAGGCAGATTAGGACTTAAGGGTGGGTTGTGTGTGGTATTAGCAGGAGGCTGTATGCTCTCTTTGATTAATAAGTGTCTGACTTAGCGAAGCTGAATGCAACAGCCCTTGAGAGAATTCTGTGGTTTATGAAAGTGATTTCCATCGCGGTATTCCTGTGACCATTAATTGTGTTTAACTGCGTGGTTACCTGCTTCTTTTGTCTGTTTTGGGAGTCATACTGTCAAGGTTTTATTTACTTGGGATAAACAGCCATCTGTGCCTGTAGTCAGTGCCATCCAGGTCAGAGTCAGTGCAGAAAAGATGCAAAGCTGTCTGGTAGCTGAAGATGCTGCTGATCCTGTGGGTGAGTACACGAAATGTTCCAGAAAGACATGCCAGAGGCTCAAATTATGTAATGCCTCGAGCAGGAAGCCACCGAATTATGTGTGGAGTGTGTCAGCAGCAACAGACTGATGTCCCTGGCAAGGCTCCACTCCAGGAAGGAGCTGGGGTTTCTCAGAAGCCTCACATGAGAGTGAGTGATGTGGCAGCGAGGCCCTTGCTGGGACAGCCTGGCCCATGGAAGGCAGGAGCTGGTGGGAGGCAGGGTGCTGACACCACATTGCTCAGTGTGGTTTCCTGTCCTCAAGTGTGAGAATGACAGGGAATTGTTCAGGTTTTCCTTTTGCCTTTGTGTGTTTGTGGCTCTTCTGTTGCCTTTTTCTGGTTTTTTTTTCCATACTCCTAGATCCTGAAAAAAAACTTACAAAGAAAGAAAGGACCTTTTTAGAAACTACACATCCAGATTAGGGATATACAGGCAATTCATGTGTGAAAAATGTTAACAGTTGTGTGTCTAAAATTACCTAATGAACTATGGTTGAAGTTCCTTTTTGGCACAAAATAAGTGAAGGTTTGGTAGGTAATGATCATTTCAGTATATTGACAGACTAAAATTGTCATGTTTAAATTAAGAGTCTAATGGTCTTTTCTAAATTGGGTGCTTGTACTTTGCTTTTAATTAGAATGAGGCAAAAGGTTCTTATTGGAATTCTAAAGTTATACTCTGGGTAACTCAAGGAGATGATTATCTGTAACCAAGTGTCCATCAATGGAAAAGTCACAGACTTGCAGGAGTGTGTTCCTGTCAGGTCATTCTGTCTGAGCGTTTCAGAGTGACAGGCGAAAAAGAAACTTGAATGTTAGATCCCTGTGGATGAAAACTTGTTTTCTGCTTGAAAATAAAAATAAAATAAAATAAAAAAAACCCTCTGTTGACAAGCTCAGAGTCTTGATGAAGGTTGTCCATCCTTTTGAAGGATTATTATGACTAAGCAGGGTTTTTTGCAAAAGTAAGTGCTCTCCTGGTAGGTTATAAGGGGGTTAAGTCACGAAGGGAGAGGAAACCCATGGGGTGTATTTAAGGTGACAGGAAGGGTCAGGTGACAACTGAAGAAACACGTCATGCTTTACTGAACAGTAGTGAAGAAATGTGTGTTGTGGCCAGAATGAACACTGGGCACATCAGAATTTGATGCCTCTACACCTGCCTTGGTGTTCAGGTGCAGCTGAAATCTTGTGATATCTGGCCATGTGTCCAGGAAGTGAGGAACATCAAATTAAAGATCCTTTACAAAAAAAAGCAGGCATCAAGGTACTTAAGACCAGTTTATTCACTTAAAAAAAAAATTATTTTTCTTTAGAACATGAGAAAAATTAAAATTGTAGTTTTTTTTTTTTATTTTAGCATTTGCACCCAGCTCTGGAATGAAGGACAAACCTGAGGCTGCAGCCGCTGTCCATTCCCCCATCAGTTGTTCTGTTACTGTGAATTACAAACTGCTCAGTGTTTCTGTAACTGAGGCTTCACTCTGGCTCTGAGTGTTTCCCTCAAAGAATTTACAGTCTCACTGAAAGGGCCACTGGAGATTTTGGACACAAACAAGCTTCTGAAGAAATACTTAACTGGTGAAAAGAGAGAGAGATTTTTTGGTATTTGCATAACTAGAAAGAAACTGATTTTCTTCATTAAATTTATGAGATTGTACTCATGTGTTTACATGGAACATGAGGAGTTTCAGGGCCCAGTGGCCATTCTGCCCAGAAAGCTGTAGATGATTAAAACCAGTTGGGAAGCAGGTTCTGTTTCTGTTATGTGCATTAGGGATGGTGGGATGCTCCTGATTCCAGTGGAGCTGGGCTGGATTCGGCGCTGATGTAACCGTGTTGAAATCTGACCACAATCTGCACGAGAACAAAAATGTCTGAGGTGTATCTTCTATTGCAGACTAACAGAGTAGTTTGTATGCTTGAAAAGATTCTTGTCATGTCTTTGTTTTTCCAGCACAGATGTGTTTTGAACAGGGAGTTTACTTTAGCTTTACTTACCCAGAAGTAAGTGTAAGGATGCTTTTGTGTGAAGCTGACAAGTCCTGGAGACCCAGTGATGTCTTGTCATGTAATTATGAGCTGCTGAGGTCAGTCGGAAAGTGCACCAGCAAAATGAGAGAGTTTGAGGCATTAAAAAATAATTTAAAAAAATAATTGAAATCACTATGTAGTCTCCTACTAGAAGAGCGTGCTGTCAATATTTAATGAGAACAAAGTATGTAGCCATCATCCCCTCAGCATTGCTATTTATGATTTGGAACAACTTCTGTTTTAATAGACATTTTTGGCAACTTTGGGTGGATTCAACAGAAGGGGAAACTATTTTCTTTAACTGCCCTCATTGCTGTATTTGTGATTGCTGTGGTTCTCAGTCCCTCTGGTCTCATACACAGGGTGTTTTATGCACCGTGAGTTCTCAAAGCAAACACTAGACCCACAACATGCTCTGGCTTCCCTTGGCTGAGACACTTGTTTTCTACAATCTGTTTCTAATATTGAGATTTTTTTTTTTCTTTTTTTTTTCCTTCTTCTTCTCATAAAACTTAAACCTCATAAAATTGAAAAGTAGCAAGTCAAATTTAATTCTGCATATGCACCTAGTGCATATTGAGATGTTCTCAACTTTAGGCTTCAATTTATTTTTTCTATAAAGGAAGAAAGATGAAGCTTGATGGAAGAGAGAAAAATACAGCTTCTGATCTAATGTGCAGGAGCTCTTGATAGAAATTCATTTGAAAAAGCAACAGTCAATTTCCTATCATTTTCAATAATGCTGAAGACATTTGTTTTGGTTTTTTTTAATAAAATATTGTCTCTTATAAAACACGGATTTCTAATCTGAGTTCGGATTTGACTTCATTTTTGAGCACTCTTTCGTCATTTTCATTCCTGTTTCTGTAAACCTGCTGCTTTGCTTGCTGAGGGGCTGTCGTGCTCGTGTCCATTTCAAGGTCTCACACTTACTACTTACAGATGGAAATCAACTGGGTTTGTGCATTTTAAAAAAAGAGGGGTAAACAGGAACACCCCCAAAGCAGCGCTGCCCACTTGTGCTGCTCAGAGGTACAGAAGTGTTGGATGCCCCTGTGCTGCTCCTTCCCCTCCAAAGATGGGGAAAGACAGAAGTGGATGCTCTCATCCTTCCAAAGTGTTGGCAAAAGCAATGGAGCAAATACGTTTTAGCACTAATAACAATGGCATATTTTACTTTTTACCCAAAGCTGGGATGATAACGAGACCTGATGATAGATCTCAAAATAAAATACTTTATTTTCCCTGCTCCTGACACACTGCTCCATCCTTGGTCTCCCTTGTGTGGCTTTCTAGTTTTAAATGCTTGGAAGAATGGGTACCATGTGTTCGTTTCACCTGCAGCTATGATGCTTCTGCTTAAATAACAGGAATTTCAAAATCAAATGAACTTCAAACAAAAACCCACTGAGCGCACAAGATTTGTTTGCTATTGTGTAAATATGCTGACCCATAAGGAGAAATTATTTCTGGGGGAAAAAGAAGGTCTTTAAGTAGTTTACTGTGATTTTATTAGGTAATAAAATATGAATATGCACAATTAAGGCTTTTTTTTTTTTTTTTTTTTTTTAGCGGAAGGAAGGCATTCTCTACAATGGGAATTTCTATGGAGTAATTTCGGATTTTCAAAAGGTATGCAGAACATTTTAATTCTGGTTTTTACCAGGTTATTTACTTCAGGTTTAAAATATGGTTTACTGTTGCAATGCTGCACTGTCCATATTAGTAGAATGAAAAATGTGTTCTGAAAAAGCAGCAGTTGGGGTTCATGAGAGGAGAGACGTTCTTAGAAATTTAGGTCATAACTGCAAATTCAGAGGGTGCTGTGCTCTCCTGAAACCGGATATCCTGACGTTAAGGAAGTGTGTGTGTGTGTGAGGTTGATCAGACACAGACAGATGAGGATATTCAAAGTTCTCAGAGCCCTTATCCTTTTGAAGTCTAACATTCTGGGAAGTGTGGATGAGAAGAACTTTTGTGTCCCCCCCCTCAGGCCCGATAAACTCCAGTGATAACCATTCCTAAAACAGCTGCAAAGGCAATTTAAGTGCTGGAGTTTCTATGTGATTCCAGCAGATTCTTCTCACCTCAAATTTGTGGAGAACAAGTTTTCACTTTTTTTTAGTACTCAGGGGTGGGTCACTTGCACACCAGTTTATGTTCTTTTCCTAGTCTGAGTGAAGTTTTATGCATCCTGCTGGCATAAAGGATTCTTACCCTATTGGCTTCTGCCGTCTGAAAAC
Organism: Struthidea cinerea; assembly: GCA_013397865.1. Lineage (NCBI taxonomy): Eukaryota > Metazoa > Chordata > Aves > Passeriformes > Corcoracidae > Struthidea > Struthidea cinerea. The sequence goes on from VZTI01005557.1 coordinate 1,185,714, forward strand.
TACTTTTCCTCCAGAAGCACCAAACTGGCACAAAATCCTAATTGCTTTAGCAATCCAGGCCTTGAGCAGGCTCAAAAGGTTGTTGTGGCAAATGTTAGTTTCTGGCTAATCCCGACTGAGACCTCAAGCTTAGCTTAGGTGAGTTCTTTGATTCCTGTCCTGCTGCATAGGAGCAGAGCAGGGCACAGACTCCATGCATTATTCTTCCTACTGAAATTTTTGGAAGTGATAATGATGAGATGGTGTATTTGCTTTTTGTTGTTCATCTAAAAACATACCTAAATTTGCATGAGAACTCTCCGATGTCATCTGCAATGAAATCACGTGAGAAATCTCAGATGAGGATTCCAATTGCTGATGGATCTGCTCTAAAGGGATCTTTAGTATGAAAAATTCAGTGCAGAAATGTCATTGACACCAAAGGATATGGCTGTGGTGTTGATCTAGAATTACAGAATTAGAAGTAATGGTACAGTGGTTGTAGGCAGTGCTTTACCTATCCTACCTTGGCATTAGTCATTGAAACACACTTGTTTTCCTTTTTTTGCACTCCTGGATTGCTTGTTTATCCATACAGTGTATGCCACAAGCATTTGGGAATCTGTTGCACTGTGACCCGGTGTTCTGTCACAGTTGGTTTGTTTATTTGTAACTGATAAAAATAATTCTTCTGTGGGCACAAGTACAGTTTAAAATGATTAAAAAAGAAGAAAATAAGCCTATGTTGGCCAGAAATAGCTTTCTTGGAAAGTAGAAACTTCTGTAAATATCTTCTTAGAGCAGTGGTCTGAAAATCCCGATAGAGCTGACTTCTTATCCAGGTGCAACAATAGAAACCTTACTAGTAGGAGACTTAGAATGAATTTCCATTGGCAGAACTGTTGGTTCATTTGTTAAAATTGATAAAGGAATAGGAGGTGAATGAGTTTACCTAGAGTGTCTATTACATTTGATGCTTTCAGAATAAGAGTAAATAATAGAGGGAAAAGCCACTCTGGAGTTAGTGAAGGAAGTTAGGGATGTTGCTTTCTATTTTCCACTGGAACCCCTTTTTAACCATTTAACCATAGCATGCAGAAGGATATGCCGTAGGCTTTACACACCACCCTGAAAGTCAAAGACCTCAAAAACTTTGTGAACAAAGGAATAGTAAGTTCCAGAACTTCTGAGTTTATGAATTAAGTAAATATGAGGAGAACTTGGCTCAATAACAAAACAAAAGTAGCCCCAGGCAGTCACAATTTGTACAGCCAGTTTTAGGGTCTGTGAACAGCATGCTGCAGTTAATATTGGTGCATTGAGGATGGCTGGGAGAGGTTTTCTGGGTAGAAGCCTATTAAAATATCATATTGTTAAAGATTAAGTGGGGCCATTCTGTGCTATCCTGTGTCTTATTACAGTGTGATTCCAGGCAGTATTTCTTCAGGAGATGAGGTCAGCCAGTGCGTCCTTAAAGGTTTATTCTGTTTACATAGTGGTGGGTGGGAGGACTGGGATGTGCAAATGGGAGATGGTGCCTTTATCATAACACATCATTTACCTGTAATCATGTTCCCCTTAGGAGAGCATTAGTCATGTTATTGAATAATCAGGAGCTGCAGGAACTTTGACCCCTCTCCTCCTCTGAAAGAGATTGAGCTGAAGAGAAAACTAGCCAAAGAAAATCCTTTAAATAAACTATGGTTTCCAACACCGTTGAAAGGAGGGAGGGGTGAATCCCTGTTCAAGTTCGTAGTGTAAAACTGGGCATGATGTTCACTGGGCATTCCTGATTGGAATAATAATTAAAACAATGTACTGCTCATCCCAGTTAGCTCATTGATTTTATTCATCAACACTTTGTAGTTGATTTTTATGGAAGTGAACTAAGATCCCTGTGATATATTTACAGAATTGCAAGGGTTTTTTTGTAAAGGACAGAGCCTGAATATTTGGCATGTACATTTTTGATTAAATTACCTGTGCCCCTGTGGGTACTTGTGTGTCACTGTATCTCTGAGTTGGGGAGCTAAGAGCAGCATTCCTTGGCCAAATCTTGATGAAGTTCTCTCTGTGTAATCTGCCTACTACAATCACAGAAATATTTTGCACTTGTTTTTCTTGTGCCTGTGCGGAATTCTCACACCTGCTGAGCATAATTTAGGATGAGTTTTAGTCCCAAAGTATTTGTTGCCTGCCCATTATTATAAGGGGCATGGTAACCAGTCCCAAAATGGAAGTGACGCTTTGTAGGGAAGAATAAAGAAAAGTTGCCCTTCTTGTTAGAGATCAAGGCCATTTTCTCAGATTGCTGTTGTCAAAATAAAGAGGTTTCCACTCCTAGCTTTAGGCTGGGTCTCCACTGGATATCTTCTTACTGTTCCTGATAAACACAGCAATTAACGTATGTTGTGGGGATATTTTCTATCTGAGCTGGATTTTCTATCCATTTTAGCCATGAATCCCCTGTTCTCTTAATCAAGTCCATTGAATCCTACAGCCTATCTGATTCTTTATCCAAGTTATCTGTGTCTTCTGGAAATTAGTTCTTTTAGGTCTGAGAACTTATCTGCTGTTCATAAGCAACATGCATATCTTACTTAGGTGGGGTATACACTGAATTTCCCTTCAGATGGCCAATGTTTTCTTTATAATAAAGTTCTCTTATTCTTAGCACATTTCTAGGTCAGGAATGCTTAAAATATCTTCGGTCATTAAAACTTGGAGTCAACAGTATAAAACAAAAATAGAGAGGCAAAAGAAAAATAAATGAAGCTTACTGCATCCAGATGAAGTATTGTTTTCCAAATATTCCCTGCTGCTTGTGATCATGTTGTTGTCTTCGTGCTTTCCTTTGGAAGACTGTTCTGTTTAATTACAGCAAAATCCAGCGTTGTGCAGACATTTATGGTGAGAGAGGTGAGCATGCATGGGGCAGAAAATGCATGTAGTGACAAAGGTCTCAGCCTGAGAAAGGTTGTTGGTTCAGAGAGGAGGCAGAGCTCTGGGAGCTAAAAAGCAAGTGATAACAAAAGCATACTGATAATTTATGGCAGTTGTTACTGTCTCGGTTGCCAGGTTCTCTGCAGTTTCATGTACATTTAAACTGAAAAAGAAAATAGAGGCTGCGAGTGAGACTGGAGACTAATTTCTTATCCCTGGGTGCTTGTTCACACCAGAAGCCTGTGTTAGGAGTGAATCAGGGACTGAGCTGGCCCAAAAGCAGACCTGATAAATAACATTCTAAAATGTCATTTCTGATCTGGAGAAGAGAAGGCTCCAGGGAGATCTTATTGCCACCTTTCAATATTTAAGAGGGTCTTAAAGAAAGATGAGGACAAAACTTTTCAGTAGCGTCTTTTGTGACAGGACAAGGAGTAATGGCTTTGAACTGAAACTGGTTATATTTAGGCTAGGTATAAGGAAGAATTTTTTTTCAATGAGAGTATTGAAAAACTGGAACAGGTTTCCCAGTTAAATTGTGGGTGCCCCATCCCTGGAAACATTCAAGGTTAGGCTGGACTGGTCTCTGAACAACCTGGTCTCATTGCAGGAGATGTTGGACTAGATGACCTTTAAAGGTTCCTTCCAACCAAATGTATTCCATAATTCTGTGATTTTTTTATCTGAGTTAGTTTTCATTTTTTCTGCCAGAGCAGACATTAGTGGTGAAAGAATGAGTGACTGGTGGAGTTCTGGAGAGGACTCCAAAGTTTACCAGACTGCTGCCTTAAATTGGTCTGCGGTAGGTCTGTCTTAAACCACGCCTGAATCATCAGACATTCTAATGCAGAAAAAGGGAGGAAACAAATCTTGGCTCCTGTAAATTTTAGTTGTTTATGATAAGAGTTGATTTAGGCTGAGAAAGGTTGTTTTCTTTGTCTGTGTATTTCTTTAAGTGACTGGCTTGTAAAACTGTCCCCTGAAAGATTTATCTGCCATTCCCTAGGAAGGAAAGACTATTTGCTGTTTTTTGAAAAGGTTATGTAAAGAACTAAGTCATGGTGTTGTTTCATTCAAAATTTCTATTTCATCAATGCCTGAAGTTAAACCTTCTTCTTTTAAAATGTGTGAAGACCTAGGCTTGTATCCAAAAGTGCAGAGTGTGGGAAGAATGGGTCAGAAAATGAGAGGCACAAAATGGCACCTTGTACTGTTTGGCCTCAAGAAAACCTGAAGGAAGTGAAGTTCTCGCAAACCATTTTGTTCTGTGCAGGTTCAGCTCTCTAAGACATATTGGGGTTCTTTATGGCTTCCCCTCTCCCCCTTCTTTTCTTTTTTTCTGGTTGTTTTCTTAGTGGATTGAATTGGATCCAGGGGCAAACCAGAGCACAAGAGTCTGCTGTAATTATCCAGCATGAGTGTGTGTCTGGAAACGGAGAGAGTAGAGTAGAAGGGAGCGGAGGAAGGAAACTCTCCCCTTTCTTGTTTCTCAGCCTACACAAAGTTGGCGTGACTCAGTGCCCAAGCTGGAGGGCAGTGGTGGCAGAGATGGTGAGTGGCATTCCCATGTTCCCAAGGGATCCCTCTGCAGACAGATCAGTGGGATTTTTGCCACTGACTTCAACCAAGGCCAATTATGAGAGAAATGGAGAGTGAAAGAATAAGCAGGAGGATCTGCAAAGTATGGGGAGAGCTGCGAGATGAGGGAAGCAAGGTAGCAAAAGTGGGAAATGTAATAATAAAACTGTCAGATACAGGAAATACTTACGTGGTGGGGAAGAAAGCAAGAGGTCATATGCACAGATGAGTTTGGACAAAATGTTTAATTCATTTCTGACTCTCTTCTCCTGTTGAAACTATCTGCCAAGACCTGCTATTGATACAGTGAGATTACTGGCCTGTTGGATGCTCTCTGTTAAACTGATGTGTCTTCTTATATCATGTTAATGGTGCATTCATCTTTAGCCCTTATTGTTTTCTGCTGAAGCCAAAAAGGAAACTTACTAAATTATTGCCAAAAAATGCATTGTATCTAGAAAGAATTTTTTTTCTTCTGGCATCTTCAACTACTCTAAACCCTAAAATTGTAGACAATTTCAGAGGGATGTTTGTTCTAACTGCTTTTGTGGTCTGATATGGAGGAGTAATGTTTGGTTGAGTGTAAAAAAAAAATAAATCTGTAAACAGATGCTAATCAAAGGCAAAACTCTGCAGTATCTTATGGCTTTCCCAGAGCTTGCTTTTGTTCTACTGTTCATATCTTATCTGTTGTAATTTTGCTCTTAAAATGAGTATTACAGTAGAGAACAGGGAGTGTGTGTGTATTTGTTATGGAGTCTGCCCTACTGCAGCTGTTTACCCAAACAAATCCCTTTTAATCACAATACCTGTGAAAACTGCAGTCTGAGAGGGTGGCACGTGCTGTTCCACATTAGAATGATTTCTTGGAAGTAATGGAAATACCTGTGGCAAATCGAATTTGCATTCAAAGCTTCATTTATCATCATTGTTATTATGATTTCCTCTTTCTCTGTGTACATACTTTGGATCTACTAAGTGTAAATTTTCCAAACTCGACAGGTTGCATAAGCCAGAAAAGTAGGAAATAACTCCCAAAAGAACTGCTGCCAGATCTCTGAAGCACGTATTGAGTTGTTTGATCTGAAACACAATGTGTAAGAGTTGCTGTGCCAAGTTTTGAAAGGTACAGTATGTGGAGTGATGAGACTGCTGTCTAGTTATTTTCTGTACCCAAAGGGGAAAGACAGACAAAGAGGGAATGTTGTTTATTGCTTAGCGACACACGTGCCACTTTTGAGTTGTTTATACTCGAGCTGTTGTTTCTTCTTCTCCAAACTAGTAAGACTTGTTAAACATCACAATGAAAAGCAGCAAGTAGATCTACTTAGATTTCATAACTGCACCTTTTGCTCTTTGATCTGTACCAGACTGAAAATTTGGATCCTAAACAAGATCGTTATGGGATCTTTTGCAGTCTGGGTTAGCAGCTGGGAGGACATCTCCGGAGTCACTGTAGATACTGCAAGTATTTCTCGTGTTGATGTATAAACTGCTTTTTCAAGATCTGCAGCACCCTTGGGCATTTGTACAGTTGGAAGACTTTGACCATTTATGCTTGGTTTGCAGTGGGTGTTTTTATAAATAACCTGACGATCAGATTCCTCCCTGACAAAGGAAGCAGCGCTTCACTCACCTCATTAAATCAGATGGACAGATGTGTGTATATCCAGCTCCTGGTTGTGAACATTTGGTCATACAAGCCTGTCTACAAGTCATCTGGGTCTGTCTGCCTGAAAATTAGTTGTTTTTTTTTTTTTTTCAGTACAGGCCTTTATGGCCTGCTTTCGTGTCAAGGCATTTGTTTTTAAGGATGTAGTAAGTAACTAGCTAGATATTCTGAAAAATCTAAAGAATAAACTTCTGTGGTTTTAAATTATTTTTCTTCAGGCCCTTTTCTACATGTCTTAATTGAACAATTTGTTGCCTGGATTCTATAGAATATTTTTTTTCTCTTTAAGTTGAGTTTAAGCACAGTTGGTGAACAGAGAAGTTTACCCTTTTAAAATGTTAAGCAGTTTGAGGCAGTTTCCAGGTGCATGTTTTGAAGGAAATCAAAGGCTTTCCTCTATTCATCACTGATGTATCAGCATGGAGGCTCTTCTATTGTCACATACAATCTGGAAAGAGATTTTTTCATTATCAAGACTTCTCTGTTCAGTGCTAATTTGCACTGAATTTGCTGTGAAGTTGAGGCTGTGCTGGTGGGAGGGCGGTTGTTGTGCCTTCTGCCCAGTCAGTGTGTTCAGTAGTTTTGGCTTGGCTGTGCTTTCCCTGTCCCTCCTTTTCCTGGCAGTGCACACGAGCTGGCAGCAGGTGACACAGGACAGCAGGTGACACGAGAGCAGGAAATGATGCCATGGAAGCCACTACCTGTTGTACTTGTGGGCGCAGCAGAAGGTGCTGGAGTCAATATTATAAACCCAAACCCCAAGCTCTTTGACAGTTTAGTGCTTATCTTTGTTGTGCTTTTTATTTTTCCTTAAGAACTGTGTCCAGAACATGAGGTTTGTTTCCTTATCTTGAGTATTTTTGCTGGCACTTGATGTGACTTGATATAAACAATGTGAATTCGAGTCAAGTGGTTAAATGTTAAAACAGCTTCCCACTTGTGTTGGTTTACTGCCAGGGAAAGAAATACAGCAGAAATCCTGTATTTGACCACTAATCAAACATTTATTATTGTTGAAAGAAAGACCTGACAAGGATAGAGCTGGACTAAAATGTAGAGGTTGTATTTCATGGAAGCGAAAAGCTTTATTAATATTTGAGGAATGGCTTTAATTAGTCTGACTGTTGGTAGGTGTGTTCATTTTCTCAATGTACATCTGATGTAGCATTTTTCACCAACTTATAATTGGCAGTTTCCCATAGGAAATAATCATTATTGGTATTATAAAAGCACTTTGTATCTATCACATTTGGGAAATGAAAGTTTTGCAGAGGTCAGAATAAAGTGTGCCCCCAATTATGCTAATAGCTCATACCACAAATGATCCAATAGAAGGTTTAATAGCTTGGTAGTCCTCTTTAGATTTTCTGAGAACAGGAAGAATTAATATTACATTTTGACACTTTACAGAAAGGTGAAAAAAGTAATCTTCCTTCTCTCTAGCTTTGGAAGTTTGTACCTGAACTCTCTTAGTTGATTGAGGATCTTGAAATGTTGGGTGGGCTTCAGCTGGGATTTTTTTGGGTTTTTATTAAGAATTCTTTTTAAAAGCATTTTGTTCCTCTTCACACTGAAGTCGGTATCTTTTTTTAATGATCCCATGGTTGCAAAAGATAGCATGTTTTGACATTTGGAGTTGTCTGTAAGTTTTATTTGGAATTGGACAATATAGTCTAATAGACTGATTGTGTTGCTAGATTGCTGAAATAATTTAAATTAATAACTTGGTAGGAAATATTAAAAGTTGTTAAAAACCCTCTTCAAAATGAAAATTTTACTGCAAACTAAATTTTAATTTTGCTTTTCACCTGCCAAAAAAAAAAAAAAGAGAAAATTCATTGTTTTCTTTGAGGGTTATTGCACATCTGCATTCAACACCAAAGACTGGAGTAACTAAACCCTCCAGAAGTTTTCCAGACTTGTGTAACACGTCCATCAGACAGATTTCCTTAGAACCAGGAGCTCTGTGTTGCTTGAAATGGCTCTTTCTGTTTGTCATTTTGAGGCTAAAACATTACTAAAAGGCTAGATGGAATACTTTACTCCTGAGAGTGATTATCCTAATACATCCACAGTTCCTGTGCATCTCCTGAGTTGTTAAAGAACCCATTAGAAGGGCAGTCTGAAAGCTAACATTTGCAAATGTCTGCAAATTGAATTATAAATGTGTCTGGTAAACAAAATGTTTGCTGCACTGTGTCAGCTCCACTTCGAGGTCTGGCTGTACCAGGTACGTCTGTTCTGTAAGATACTTTGGGAAGATATAAAAGGCAATGCAATAAATAGCTCAGATTCACTCCTCTCGTGAGGTTTGTTAAGGTAGAAACATTTTTCATTGCATTCTTGACTTTAAACTATTGTCCCTTTTGCAGTGAAGTGTTTTCTGTAAGCTTTACTTAAACAGAGATGCAGATGGTTTATTGCTCCTTTTAGAGGAGCCATAAATGGGGAATATTGGCAAGGCTGGCACTGAAATAGGAGGCTGTAAGAAATTTGCCTACCCTGATTTTATGGGCTGCACTAGGAAAGCTGCTGCTTCTGCTTTACTGGAGGTGGTGTTTTGCTGCTTGCAGCCATTAGGGTTATAGCAAGACTGCCTTCATAAAATGTCTCTTACGGGAATGTTCCTTTAGGACAATTTTTCGAGAAGCAGTGCCAGCAAGGCCTTTCTTGCACAAGCATTTCTGTACTGAGTGTGTTCTGGTGCAGTTGACCACGCGTGTAAATAAAGAGAAGGACAGGAGCAGGCTCTTGGTGGACGTTAAACTTCAGTCTTGGTTTTGTCCTCCTGGGAATGGTTTTCTGTTTTGGCATTTCTTTATTTTTCCATTGTCAGTTGTGATAGATGCTTAATACTAAGTGCAAAGACCCTTTGTCTCGGCTGGCTTTTTATACTCAAGTTCTCTCCACAGGCAAATTACTCTTCTTCACCTTAAACGCCTCAGTTCAGTGAGGGGACATTATTAACTCCAGTCAAGCTGTCTTTACCTAGAAGATTATTTCTATGCAAATGTTGCGAAGGAGGGATAAAAGCAAATTTGTCAAACTTACCTGGTAAAACTCATACACATGAGATTCCATGAAAGATTCTGTTTTTCATAGCCTGCATGGTACAGTCCAAAACAAGTTTTCCAGAGCAAATCCTAAGTTTTGAGTATGGGGCATGCCACAGAAGGTAACATTAAGGTCCAAGAGTATTTTTATTCAGCATATGTAATGAAGTACACGGTAGTATTTACATTTGATTAGGTGTGCACTGCACTCCTTACGTGGCTATGGTTTCGTTAAACATTCAAAATGGTGTGGATTTTATTCCATAGTTGTGTGAACAATTAAATCCTCTGAAATTTTTCTGACTGTCCTAATTATTTTTTCTTCCATCTGAAGCTTTGCTAATGCAGGACTCATCACTGTTCACTCTGCCAGAGAGTCAGGTATGTCTCCTGATGGTACTTGTGCTTTTAGACCAATGGGGACAAAGTGATCCAGTTTTTCCTTCCTTCCAGGTACAATTATGGGTCTCAATATAATAAAAATAAAATGATTGAATATCTACAGAGGTTCATATGGCATATTTTCCATTTATTTTAAGTTGGGAAGCTAAAATATCTTAATTGACAATCCCATAAGGTTTATTTTTTATGAGCTCTCTTTTCTCTCTGCGGTTCTACATTTTCAGGGTATTGCTAATTCTGTAAATTTAGCTATCAGAGTATTGTAATTTAAGGCCAAATCCTTCTCACAGTTGAAAGAAAAAATTGAATGGTTTTATTGGAGTAGAATCAGATTTAAGGGGCAGAGCCTGAATAGTTTTTAATTATTCGAATCCCTGGACAGCTTTTCAGCCAGGACACTTCACAGGCACTAATAACATTTTATATCAGTTGAGTTCCCCCTGATGTGAAATATAAAGATCATGAGTTTGCTGTATAGCCTGCTAACATCAGTGGGACCGGTTTTTCTAGTTGCATTAAGAGGCTCTAAGAAAGAAGCCATAAAAATTTGTATTGTGGTGGTTTTGTGGAGTTTTTTTGCTTGTTGTTTTTTTTGACCTTTCTTTCCCATGGGTCACTTCAATTTATTAACTTAGTTGGCAACTGTTGATATGATCAGGTCTTTTCACAAAGTCTGGCAGCTCCTGTGGCAGGTTGTGGCTGAAATGCTTTATTTTGGTGCTTGAGTGTCTCGTGTTCTTACCTTGTACTGATGTAGGAAAGCAGAGCATAAGAAGTTTGATGCTGGTCAATCACAGTGATGGTTTTCTTCTTAACAAGTAGTTAATTCTTTAACCAGGCAAGTGTTGCCATTCCCACTCCAGTTGTACCGAGCAATTTCAGAAAGTGGCAAAGTTTTGCTTATCAATCAGCAAATAAATATGAAAAGAAGAACTGTGGCAGAACACAGTACTGTGGTAATGAGTCGGGGGTTTGTGTGACTCTAATGTGCCAAATTAATATTTGCATTTCTTAAAAGACATGAAGAAATGTGTCTCAGGATCTTATCTTGAATTTAGCACGGTTGCAGATAGTCTTGCTGTTCTTTTCTCCATTTGGCTTGTATGAGAAGAAATATTTATAGTCTGCTTTTGTTTAAGAGAACCCTGAATTTGCCCTGTAACAGAAAACACCAATAATTGAGGAAGCTGTATTAGGTCCTCTTATTAGGTGGCAAAGGAGATTTTGTTCCTTTCCGTGGGTGTGCAGAAGGACAAAGAGAATTCCTTCCCTATGGCTTCTCTAATGAGTTCTAATTCAAAGCTAAGCAAGTGAGAATTTCTAAACCCTGTTGAACCAAGCAAATCATGTGGTCACTTCTTTTTTACCCTACTCTGCTTTTAGCAGGGGGTACAAAAGTAAATAATGTATTTATTTGCTACTGTGACAACAGATGAAATTCCTGATCTTATTTTAACATGAATGGGAGCATTGCTCTTCTAGTTTGAGATGCCAGGATTTCACCAGCTATGCCTACTGGCTGCAGAAGTTAAAACTAATTAAAAGCTAATTCTACGTTACCATTGGGCTGGTGCTGCTGGAAGTAGTTCTTGGCCTTGTTATGGATAATGTGCTTTCCATCACCAGTGGATTCTTCTCTCTCATTTTTACTGACCACGTGCAGTCCACTGCTGCTACATGATGGTTGCTCAGCCCTTTTGTAGTGAGGTGCTTTCCCATACCGTATGAATTTGCTTTTTGAATTATGGGAGATGTTACAGGCCACTCCCAGGGGCCAGTGAATTAAAGCATTCCTGCAGAATTGCTGAATAACAGGGTAGAGCAGTGTGTAGGTAAACATCTTTTGGAGTCACTGGGGTAGATGTGTTGGACCACAAGAGTCGGCGTTCAGAGCTAAATTAAAGGTCAGCGAAACACAGAGCTCCTTCAAAAGTCCAAAGCACCACGTGTGTTTGAGTCTGGTTTTGTTTCTGGAGACATAAAAAGAGATGCTCCGCACCCAGAAAAGTAGCAAAGGAACAGGATTTGCCATGCCAGCTAAAGGGTGTGAAAGGGAAACCCATGTATCTTATACCCCTTTATTTTGATTTTTGTGCTGATATTAAACATACAAGTGGTTATGATGTACAATCTAACCATGGCATGTACCATTTTGTACAGAGGAAGGAAACATCACTTTATTTTTTTTTTTTAACTGCTAATGATTAATGTTTCTTAAAAATAACTCAAACCAGAACACATCAAACCTAAAATAGAAAGCTTTGAATCTCTGAGTCAGTTGTCTCAAGTCCAGTTTCTGCCTTGCAGGTAGGTCTGTATATATGTGAGTACAACAGGTAAGGAAAGGCTGAAAATGAAACTCGTGCATCCTTGTTGATGGAAGGAATAAATGCTGGTCTGCAAAGACACTCTTTATTTAGATCATAGGAAGAAAGAGGTTACATGATGTAAAAAAAAAAAAAATATATATATATGTA
>VZTI01005557.1:1197837-1292194 GCA_013397865.1 Struthidea cinerea
GCTTGTGACCCATGATCTGTTTTTTCCTCAAGTTCACAATGTGCATCTGAGCTTTTGTGCTTGGAGAAGGGCCCTGGGGATTATTGTGATGCTCCTACCATCTCCTTTGCAATTTCTCTCTTTTCTGACAGATGCAAACATCTCTTTGTTCTTTCCTCAGTTTCCCCTTTCTTCTGCAGCTGCATCAAAGAATAGAATGTGCTCTTTTCACAGAGGCTCCTTGGAGAGGCTGAAGGATATTTAGTAATCAAAGAGGAAAAGCTGAAAAGTTTTACTTTAAATAATCTTTGGCTAATATGGAAGAAAATGTGTAGTGCAGGCTTATCCAACAGAAAGAGCTGTAGCTGGTCAGTTGTTAGGGTGTTTGACTTGGTGACTGATGGTTTCCACAGTATTTCAGTAGTTCCAAGGTATGATTTCTTAAGAGCTTCATTTGGCAGCACTTAAAAGTTCCCCCTTATAATGCAGGAGAAGACAAAACCCTCTTGGAGGCTGGCCATAAGGTTTGTTGTACACTTTTCATTTAGAAAGAAAAGTAAATTTGTCTGATACTATAAAAATCAACTTTGTGTCCTGTAAGCTGTTCCCTATTTGGTGTGGATGGAAAATTCTCAGTCAGTGGCAGGTAAGGTCAGCATGAACACAGCCTGCTCCCCAAATAATTTATCATTGACATGGTGTTTAGTTCTGTACTAAAAAATAAACAGGGACGTTCCTTTTTTTTGTTTACACGGAGATTTAGAAATAGTTCTATTGCCCTTCATTCTTCTAGGTTTTATTAGAAAAGACATTGAAGACAAATAGAACAGTGACAAAGCTAATAATAGGTCTTTTATGGAATGTGACTTATTCTGCCAAACTAGAGCATTTTTACATCCTTGTGCTTTTAGGCTGACTCTTCTGTAAAAGTGGGAAAAGGGCAATACAGCGATTTGGTTTAGATTTTATTTCAGCTGTGCTGAGTCAGAGTTGCTTGTTGTTTTCTGTTAGCTCCATGTATAGTTTTTATTGTATTTTTATTTCACTTGTTTTTTTAGAGCTGAGATAAACTGCTGCTTCTGCTTATCCTTCAGTCATGAAACATCCCTAGAGAAGTTCTGTCCAGTTTGCATATTTGCTTTCTCGTTGTTTGTGCTTGAATGTGTTTATGTGCTCACCTGCAATTGCAGTTCTCATGTCAGGTGTCAAAAGGGACTTGGGTGTCCTGTAAGTCAATAGGCAAAATGCTGGAGCCTCAGGAGCTGGGAATGGGGCCCACTTGTACATGTTGCTTTACCCTACAGGGTTTGGTTTATATCCTCACTTGCGTGATGCTCACATTGTGTGTATGAGAGATTTCACACACAAGTATTCGCCTAAGTAATTTTTAAGACAAAGTACTTCCAAGGGCAGGATGGCAGCTCTTATCTTCAGAGTCCCTCCAGTGCTCCTGGCACAATAGGAACATGGAGCTGGCTATGAATAATTGAATGTCAGCAATTAGAACTGTTATTAAAATAGGAAGCTACTGTGACTGTGTTTTCTGCTCATTGTCTCTGTTCTAGCTGTTGTTCCTAAAAGTAGTGCTCATGTCTGACAACTGAAAGCTAAATCTCTCTTGCTTCCCTTTGGTATTATATTTCATCTCACACAGCAGTGGCATCCCACAAATGATAATTGCCATAGGTAGGAATGGTCTACAGCAATAATAAGCACCAAAATACCCATCCCCAGCCCATGCAGCTGTTTGGAAATCCTTGCAGTATGGTTCTGGATTGCCTTCCTCTCATCCTCTCATGAAGGAGGGATTCACCTTTTCAAATATAGAGCAGTAACCTTCTTCTCCCTCCTCCCACTTCTCTCAATTATCAGGTGTGCACTACATCTAATTCTAAATTAACTTGTCACCCTACATCCCATCTGTAGGGGTTTACAATTTTAAACCAATTGCCTTTGAGGTGACTTTATATACCGTTCCATTAACATATACATATCAATTCTAGGGCACTTACAGAGACTACAGAATAAAATCCCCTCTTGAGCAACACATCTTCAGGGAAAAGAAGTAGCTTGCATTTGATTTGCTGTTGAATGAGAGCTGTGATGTGTCAAAACCTAACATTGAGCAGGGCAGCTGAATGACTTGAATAATTGTTTTAATACAAGACAATTTAGGGTAATCTTAGTCTAGATACTAGGTAAAAGATGGATTTTTTTCTTATCTTGGTAGTGTTCCATTATCCATGGATATTTTAGTACAATGTAGGAGAGAGTGAAACTGTACTTGCCTGAATTTGTGAGTATATGCATGACCACCCAAGGTATTGAGTTGTCCATGAAAGCCTTTTTACATTCATTTTATTAAAGAATTACATAAATAAAATGATGGGAGCTTAGATTTTATATGGGACTGTTAAACCCCCCAATTTTGTGTTGTGTATCACATTGTTATCAGTGGCATGATTCAGAGAGTGACGCTGCTGGGCTCACACTGTCTCAGCTGCAGGAAGGGCAGTATTCCCACTTGGCTCATGATCTAGAGGCTGCTGTCACCTGGGGCAGGAAGGAGCTTTCTGTGGCTGGAAAAAGCACTATTCAATTTTATAGTGCAATCCAAAGTCTGTGCTTCATTCTTTATCCTGAGGAAAACAGCATTAGTGGTGTGATACAGAAAAGTCACTTTCCTTGGGAAAAGACATTTTTCTTCCCTTTTCATGCTGCTACAGCTGTATTCCTGCCAGCAAAATGAAGTGATTTGGCATTCCAGAGGTTGTGACATAACTGATAGTTTCTTTTACAGCAAAGAAGAGCCTCCCTTGCACTTCTGTGACAGAAGAACTCAGACATGAATAACATGAGTACCAAAAATCAGCAGGTCTCTAGCCCAGTCCCATTAGGCTGCAGGCATCTGCCCTTGGCAGGCACCCTTTTAAAGGAAAGGCAACTCAGTGCTGAGGGGTCACCTGGAAACGGCAGCCAGGAATCAGGAACTGCAACAGTGGCACGGAGAAGGTGCTTGTGAGGGAAGGCAGGGAAGAGAGGAAAGCGTTGGGCAGAGTGAAGGCAAGGGACGATGGCAGCTGCATCAAATAGCTGTGTGTTTGGGTGGTAAGAAGACTGGAGAGGATTTACCCCAGAATAGCTACAAGGACCTGAGTGCAGATCAGCCATAATTTGAACATAATTTTCAGGAATTTATTCTGCAGGCCTTATTTTCAAAGACAAATACAGGCAAATGCTCTATCTTGGGATCAAAGGGAGTAAAGTGCAGCGAAATGTCAGGTTATTCTCTCAGAGAGACTGAGCCTCCAAGGCAGACAGACCACGCAATGTGCCAGAGGCAAGCCTGCAGAATGAACTCGGGGAGGCTCTTTAGCTCAGTGATGGTGGAATATTTTCCACAACTGTGCTGTAATAGTTGCAGTGTGGATCTGGTTTTATTTTGTGAAGGGATTAAAAGGCAACCAGGAGGTGGCAAAAAGAAACATAAAACTGGTAGAGGAAATAAATCTGAACCATTTTAGAACTCAATTTTTTTTTCCTCCTTTCTCCTTTTTTTTTAAAATTTTTTAAAATTTCAAGAAATAAATCAAAATATTCTTTCAGTTAATTGCAGTGTGTATCACCCAGCTCTGCCTGGCAGAGAAGGGTGGAGGTCTGGTAAAACTTTGGCTCATGGCTCAGCTCTCCTTGCTGCTTCCTACCTGACTGCTATGCTGCAGTCACTAAGGCTTTGTCTAAAAATCCTTTCTCATGCTATTTCTTTGCTTATGGCTTAAGGAGAGTAAAATCTCTGACCATACAAATGTGCTTCACATTAATCCAGTGTGCACAGCAAAGGCAGTCGGTGAGAGAGAAGCCTCGTGTTCTTGGTATTTGCTTATTTTTAAGTAAATGCATCTACTGGACTGACATTCCCCTTTGTGCTTGTGGATACAAGGGAAAATGCCAACTCTTCCATGACACAAGTGTCTGTAATACTTAAACTAATAAAAAACCCAAACCAACGAAACGTCCCAGAGCAGATGTTGCTGCAATATTTTTCTTTTATTCTTCATGTCACTCTATCTCAGAAAACCCTTAACAATGAAACACATGCTGTCCATTGAAACAAAGGGTTCTCAAAAGTAAATAACTCCCACCTTGGTTTGATTTCCTGCCCTACTGCCCTGAGTTGGATAAGTTGTATGTTGCCTGGATGGACTACAAATGCTTCATTCTCGGAGGGAGAAGGAAAAATATACAGAAGTTTTTGTTACATCTATCTGTATTTTCCCTGTGTATATCTTACCTGCAAATAGCACCCATCCATATGGGTATATAGAATATATAACTGTAAACAACACATTCAAAAATATTTATAAAATAGAATTATAAAAACTGATAGGAAATAAAAATTACAAATGGGGACTTGTACAGAGTTACGTGCATGCTTGTAGAGGTACCCTTCCAGAATACAGGAAAACCCAATCTTTAGGCAGGAGGGAACAAAAAAGAAAAACCCACCAAAATATCCAAACAGAAAATAAGCAGTTGTTCCATTTTAGAACAAAAGTAGTCTGAGGAGAATGTAATACAACAATTCCAATGTTTATTTTTAGTAGTTTCAAGATTGAGTTCTCCATGCTCAGGGACTGAGGGGTGCTCTCCCTATTGGAGCTGCTGAATCCAGCCTGGGACCTGGAGGCTGAACCTGTCCTAGACTGGGAGGGACCACTGGAAGCACTTCATGGGTGCTGGAGGACACCACGCAGGTTTGCTTTCATGGGAAGCTGCTTGTTAGGCACATGAAAACTGTGCTTGAGGGAAAACTTGCTGGCATTGACTTTTTCCTATAAAACACTTCGATTTTTCAGGAATTGTCACATGACTTTGGAAAAGTATCCTGGTCAGAACACGCAGTGTGGATTCCATGTGCAGCCTCGCTGGCTGGATGGGCTGAGAGAGACATGACCTAGCCGTGGTTTTTCTCAGCTTCTGGAAAACTGCAAAACCTAGGAAGCCAGTAATGTTTCAGACCAAACTGATGAAACCTTTTATTTCTCCTTAGTAACATTTAACACCCTGTTAAATCCCCTTCCAACTGGTAGCTTTCAGCTTTGCCCTTTATATTTATCAGAAGGCGACCACAAAATAAACAGTGGTATTTTTTCTGTCTTTCCCCGGTTTACTTTGTGCATTAGACAGTGCTCTGTAAATTATAGCTCCACTTTTTCTCTTGAACAGTCAGTCAGGCGTGTTCCCATTTCACTTGTGCTGGAGATCCGTTTAAAGGTTATTCAGTCCTAGGAGAGAGAAGTATGTAGTAAAAAAATAGAAAAATGAAATAGTAAAATGAATTGCTGAGGGAGGAACAGTGAGAGGACAGTAAAAAGTTTCTTGGCTTTGTTTTGTTACTTGCTTTCAGATTGGTAATGTTCTTGTTTCTGATGTTTTGTCCGTGTCACTGACAGCTTCATGAAAAGTCATAATGAAAATAACATAAAATTTACGCTGTATCTAAATGTAAGAAAATTACTCCTTACTGGAATAGCAGTTTGGATGGAAGGTGAATCCTTCAGTTATTGGGGGATGAGGTTAATTAAACTGGCTCTTAAAAACACAGTGTCCCGCTGCCTTAGTGTGGTGCATTTTTTGTGTCCTATTTCAAGAGCTTGCTGCTTTTGTTTCTTCCTTTTCTTCCCCTTCCTGTTCTGTTGGGGTATGGAACTGAGTCAAGTTTGGGGATAACTTTTTGGTAGCAAATGGAAAACAAAAGGCTGAAATGCTGTCTGAGGGAAATGTGAGAAATTTTATTTATAAAGGTGGGTTTCCCCAGGTGCCAGAAGATAGTTTGGAAGGGGTGTGAAATACCTCAGTGCAAAGAGCTGGCAGTTCTGTGTGTTCTACAGGTACATTTGTAATTATTTGTAGGCAGTTTTTCTGTTTAATAAGCAGCGTTGAAATCTGTAGAAAGAGGAGAAAATAGATATGGGAGGGAGCAGCGCATTCCAGCACAGGAAGATATTTTGAGGTGTTAGCAGGTATTAAACCTCTTATTCCTGGTGCTACCATACAGCTCTGTGTAAAGAAGAGTTCTGATTTTCCACTCTTCCAGTGAATTATAGTGCAGGCTTTAAAGGATTGTTTTTTGGTCATGACGTGTAACATTTCTTACTGTAAAACTGAAGATTAATCTTGGTTTATTACGTAGAGTTTTTTTTCTTCTTTCCTTATTAGTAGTTTAAATTTTGGAAAGTTGAGAGGGCATGGAAGTTTGCCAGTGTTAATGAGATACAGTTTTGTAAGTAGGAATAGTGACTGTTTTGCATTATTTAGATGCTGTTTCATACTGCCCAGCTCAAGTAAGGACTCAAATAGTAGGATTAGCAGTAGATTTATGGAGGAAAAATTGCTTCTTTTAAACATATAAACTTGTATAAAAATGAAAATACACATCTCTGAGACACATTTAATATTTACTGGACAACTACATAAGTTTAACATATTTATTTGTTTGCTTTAATAAGATTTGCTTCAGATTTCTTTGTACTAAGATGTTTCTCTTGGAAAAAAAAGCATCAGTTCTTTTCATTCTTCTTGAGTAAAAAAAATTGCCTTTCTGATAGCATGCTAATAAGTGCTTATCTTTTTGATTTGTTAAATGTAGTAATGTACACTATAAACACCTCTACTGTCAATTTAAGGTTTAAAAGAGAACAGATGTCAAGGTTTGTGACAGGTACATGCAGCTGTTTAGTTTCACTGCTTGTAAACCCTGATTGTACTGCAGCACAAATGCTTTATGAATATTTATTAGGGCACTGTTCAAGCCTAGCCAGTCATATTCCTACACTTTGTATATTTGTAGGATATAGGAAAAGAGGACAAAAAGACCTTTCTCAATACATTTCTGTATTCATGGAGTTACTTCAACTCAAGTTGATGAATGTTTAGTTTTCAGCTCTTCGAGAGAAGCATTGTTTTTCCCAGATCAGTGTTCTCAGTAGTTTATTGTTATTTTAAAATAAATAAATACTAATTAATCTCACTAACAGCAAAACCTAAAGTATTTCATTCCCCTCAGAGGTTTTAAAATAGGCCCTTAAATGTATTTTGTTCAATGGATGATTTTACAGGGAGAGGATTTGATTTGTTGAATGTCGTGCAGTGTTATTTGTGGGACTGTTTGCATTAATGGCAGTGTGAATAACAGCTTTCCTGAATTTATTCCTGTGTTTGCTTTTGCTGAATCCGAATTTAATAAGCTCAGTGTGTGGAAAACTGTTGTCAGCCTCACTTTTGGGCTTTGTTAAGGAGCCTGTGCTTATGAAAATAGAGATAAACCTTCTGTTAGTCAATGAGGAACATTTGGGAAATGAAGGAGTATGCAGCAATTTTCATCTGCTCTTTTAACTATGAGCTAAAAAAAGTAGAATAGCTCTGAAAAAGCTTTAAACTCACACCTTTTAAAAGGACTACTGCAAACTCCATCTTCCCTCATCTTTACTCTACTGAGTCCATACATTTTGCCTTTTAATGTAAAATGCAACATATTTTTTTATTATTTTATAATTTATAATTTTTTTTAATTTATTTTTCTTTACCCCTCCCTTTCCTGCAGTGAAGGGNTGAGTCCATACAGTTTGCCTTTTAATGTAAAATGCAACATATTTTTTTATTATTTTATAATTTATAATTTTTTTTAAATTTATTTTTCTTTACCCCTCCCTTTCCTGCAGTGAAGGGATGGTTTCGTTCTGGTTTTGTTTTGTTTTTTAAACTTTGATTTTTAGAATTTAAATTCCTCCTTATATTTTAAAAACAATGCTACATGAAGGTGGAAATTCAGTGATAACCTGAACATATAACATAGTTTATCTCAGTAAGAAATATAAAAGAAATGTGAACTGTAACTGCAGTTATCAAGTGCTCATTGCCGTTGTAGAGGAAGAAGAGCTGGCACAGTCTTTGCTGAGAAGCTCCCACAACTTCGGACAAAAGGCTTTTCCAGAGGCAGGGAGTGTTTGTTCTGTGGTTCAGGTCATTCAGCTGTTCCTTCTCAGTGATCAACTCAGCTCAGTGGCTGCTGAGGAAGTTGATTGAGAACTGCAAACCGTACCTTGTTTGACCTTTGTGTTCCTCGGTGTGAAAGGGAGGCTTTAGGAGAGAGCTGAAGTTACGCAGCTGAAGTTTTGCAGAGCGCGGTAAACAAAGCCCCATCTTGTTCTGCTCCTTCTCTCCAGATAGTACCTTTTTTTGGTTAGTGAAATCAGCTACATCTCGTCTATAGACTAGAATATCTGCTGCAAATTTAGAAGATCTAAAATCAGTAGTTCCTGCTAACTCCCTCAAAACAGATGAAAAACCAGATACTGTATTTCTCAGTTCTGAATTTAGCCCCTTTTTTGTTTTCATAAAAAAGGGGCTGATTTTACATGATTACTAACACACCTGTGAAGACCAGCCTTTCTCAGGTTCTGCTCGTGAACTCTAATTTATGGGATGTAGTTTTGTGCCTCATGAGGAGGAAGCTCTGTGCAAAACCCAGGCAAATCTGCCTTTGGTTAATCAAGCTGCCCTTGGTGTCAGGACAGCAGCTGTGCAGTGGGACCAGCACAAGGCATTTTTGAAATACTTTCCTCGAGAGCCTCAGCCCTGTGAAAAGGAAGGTTGCTTCAGCTGTTTTGTACATGCTTAATGTCAGGAAGAGTTGAGGAAATGCTCTGTGACCAGGCAGGTAGTAGCTTGAGAGCACTGAATTATTCTCTTATTTATATCTAATATTGTTGGAAGTCCATGGGTGCTCGCACCGGGCTGCTGTAATACCCAAGTAGGTCACTTCTTATACCTAAACTGCTTAACAGCCTTTTTAGGGTCAAGTCATGTTGGTTGATGTAATACAAAACTACAGCCTTCTTGGTTTAAAACAATAATAATAATAATAACAATAATAATATTTTTTAAGTATTTGCTTATTAAGGAATATATTCTTTAATATCTTTACTTTTCTCTCTCCCCTTAAAGCAAAAAAATGTTAGCCCATATCTTCAGATACCATAAACTTCAGTAAAATTTCTAGTTTTCATCAGACATGCATCTGTTCTTTCCCTTTTTCCTACTTATGAGGGAAGATATTTATTCTAGCTGTGCTCTCATATAATTACATTTTCCTCATATTCAGTGGGTAACAGCAGCTGCCAATGTTCTGATCACTTATAGTCATAAAAAGTTCCATATGAGTTAATTTCTGTAGTTAACTTACATGGTGATTTTGTAGTAATTCAAGACCTTATACTGTTTGCTGGTTTTATTTTCATTTGACTTTGGAAATAATCTTTTCATCTCTACTTTTGGTTGAATTGAAGAATAGCACATCAAGGGAACATAATCATAAGAGCTTAAAAAAAGCCCTAATCCTCCACTCTCCTGAGCCTTCTGTATTTCTCTCCCTACATTTTTGTATTATTTAGAAAAGAGCTGTGACTGATACTGAGCTTTTTGTGATTAGTGACATTCTCAAGTACTCATTGCTGCACTGATTGAATTTTGTATTGTATTTGCCTTCCAGTAAAATGCAATATTTCTAATGATTTTATAATTTATTACATTGGGGAAATGAGGTGAAACTTTGCTAGAACAAGTTAATTAACATGCATAAAGTAAAGCTCTCAATGTTTCTTTTTTGGATGCAGAAGTTTTTTTCATTTTATAAAGTAAACTTACAATGCAGTAGGTGTTTCTAGATGTTTTTAAGAATCCTTTCAGTATAAGGAGTATATTCTATGTGGATACTAAAGGGCTGGCAGAGAAATTTTCTCAGAAAGGGGACTTTCACAAGAGGCTGTAAAAAGCTAGAAAATTTCTCTGCCAGCCCTTTAGTATCCACAATTCTAAACTGAGATTTTCACAATTTTAAACCCCAAAGGAACCCTAAAACGTTAGGAGCTGTGAGAGTGAAATGGGAGAGAAAACGTTTGCAGAAGGTGGCATAAAACCAGAAGTTGGTTGGTGCGTGAGTTAAGCAGAAATGAAGTATTAAGTTGCCATCCAGAAGAAAGGGCACATAAATGGCAATGTTTACATGCACAGAGAAGTGTAGACAGAGTTTTAGGAGATAATGCTGTCTAGCTCTACAGGTAGAATTTATCTTGCCTGGCTTTGGCTGCCTAAAACAAGGCATCTGTTTAAACTGTTGTTTTGGCTCATGAAGTCGCAGGAGAGAATAAGGCATCTTTGGGGGAATGATTCATCTGCCGTGTTTCAGACAAATACCCTAGGACGTTATGACTTGTCCTCTGGAGGTGTGACATGGTGCATTGATTAGAGAGCCAGACAGATAACTCAGCTTGGGCACAGAGCTGAGGTAGGGGGGAGCCATTCCAGCTGCATTAAAGTCATGCTCCACCTCTCATTTTCTCTGCGAAGCTAACCCTGCAGTTAAGGGGATTTGTAGTTCTTCATTTTTACAGTTACCACATGTGCTGTTGTCCAGGGTTTACACAGAATCATTTTTCCCTTGTGCTGTTGTTTAAGTTCAAGTAGTTGCTTTTACAATTGTCAAGTGCACTAAAAAAAGTTACTTATATTGAGGTGATGCAGTGTATGATCTGTTACTGAATTTTGTTCAGTGTTATATAAATTAACACCTTGTGGTTTATATAATTAGCAAATGGAAATAGTAGCTATGTATTTTAATTCTAGAATAGCTGGAAAAGATTCTATTTGATTTGGTTTTCTCTAGACAAGCAGATAAAACTCTTAACTGAAAACCATACTAACACAGCTTTGTTCCCCAGTGACAGTGTCTGCAAAAATATCCATCTGGTCTTTATCCTCAAACATCAAAATATCATCTGAGGCTATTCACTTGTCTATGGCCTCCATAAATACTGTAACAATGAAGGGGAGAGAGGTCTCTGTCATGTTCCTAATGGATTAAGAATTTGATCTCAGTTTTTTGATGAGAAAGGTCGTGATTACTCAGATTGAACAGAAAGTCATTCTAAAGGTTACAGAACAGGAACCAAGTCTCAGCAATGACACAATAGTCTCTTTGGCCTTTATATAGTTTGTAATCATGCACTGCTTATTGACCTTTGCAGATTAAGTTTTATTTTATGTCTCAAAAATTAATACCTTCTTTTTATTATATAAAACTGTCATAAGTAGAAGGCAGCGCAAGTGTTACGCCTCACACATTTTGCTGATACTGAAGGAAGCTTTCTTTTCCCTCCATCCTGCTGCTCTGCAGGCAGCTGTCAGCTTATTGTGGTGGGTCTGCTGAAGCCTTTCAGCCTCAGATGGGTGGGAGGGGACCTCAGTTCTGCTGCACTCTTTGAGTGCTGGTCTGTGTTCAGGATCCACAGCCCCTTCATCTCCATCCCATCCTCCTCGCCCGCCTGTGGCCTGCTCGGCCTCATCCCTTGTTTTTAGAGTGGCCCATTGGGATGAGAACAGAGAAGTGAAGGCTGTGTGTTTTCAGCTTCTCCTCCCACCCTGCACCACGTGAAGAGCCTGGTCCATCTCCTCTAACACCACTGTAGGTATTGGTGGAGCTGCTGTTGGGTGTCCCCTTACCCCACCCTTTCTCCAAGGCAGACAAGCCCTGCTCCCGCCGTCTCTGCCCCAGGGAAAGTGCTGTAGTCCCTGGCAGTCTCATGGCCTGTGCTGGGCTTGCTGCAGTTGGTCCAAGCCTTCCCTGTGTGCTGTCCCAGATGTGGCCTAACAAGCACTGAGCAGGAGGAGGTAAAACCCCTGCCCTGCCCTTTAGCTGTGGCCAGGCTGCTGCTCTCTCCTGCCAGAGCACGCTGCTGGCTCATGCTCTGCTCGCTGTTTGCTGCCAGGACCCTCAGCCTTTTCTGGGAACTGCTGAGCCCAACCACCTTGTTGTTTACCCACCTAATTGGCCACTTCTCCAGGTGTAACATCCCAACTGGATAGAAGGAGTGGACCAGCCTGTTCGTTAGCTAATAAACTTTGATTTGTTTTCTCGTATTAGCATTAAACTTGTGCAAGCCTTGTTTGACAGCGAAACCTCATTCTTGCTTATTCATCACTGCATTGTAAGCAGCTGAAGTACCCCCCAGTTACAGGTGATTTGCTGATATTCTCACAGCCTCCTGACTCCCATGAGAATATGGTGCAGGTGTTTATGTTCTTTCCATGCCTATATCCACAGCCTGCTGCAGACACAGGATTTTCTCTTGCTCCTCTGACAAGAACAGATGAAAACTTTGCTTCTCAGCAAGAAGCTTTTTCTCAGTGTGTGTTGATCATCACATTCCCGTGAGCAAAGTGAAATCAATAAGAATTCTCATCAATTTTGGTAAATCTCACTGGTTTCTTAAAAGCAATTTAAAAACTAACTGATTTTTCAGTCTTTAGTATTCGAGATTTGAAGTGGAAAAGCAGTTATTTGCATATTGAGAGGGTGCAGCATTTAACTATAAATGGAAAGGAATGAATTGCTGATGATCACTGCTAGCATTTTTAGTTGTATTTTTGTGTTGAAGGCAGACTATGCTCATAACAAAAAAAGCTGAACTCAAAGTACTTTGCTTTCTTTTGAAATACAATGCTGTATAATAATATCAGGGGTTTTTTGTCTAACTCTCATTTGGTTTTCTGAAACTTCAGAGACTATCAGAACGGGAATTTATTAAATAGAGCCTTCTGTACTGAGGTTTTTAGTGCAGCGCTGCACATCCATATTAGTATAATCTAGAAGGGAATATCTAGATGGATTGTAAAATGGAATAATTGCAGTAGCTCAGAATAAAGCCATTGTTTAGTGAAATCAG
Source organism: Struthidea cinerea (assembly GCA_013397865.1). Taxonomy (NCBI): domain Eukaryota; kingdom Metazoa; phylum Chordata; class Aves; order Passeriformes; family Corcoracidae; genus Struthidea; species Struthidea cinerea. The sequence goes on from VZTI01005557.1 coordinate 1,210,599, forward strand.
AATAAGTAAGGGCTGTATGATTTTCATGTGACAATCAAGTCCCAAAGGTTGGTTAGAGGTAATATGGGGGCAGCCCCAGCTCCTTCCCATCTATCATGAGAAGCCTTTTTTTGGAGGGGAAAGATGGTGAGCCCAAAAGAAAGGCACTTTTTATACAACCGCTTGCTCCTTCTGCAGAGAACTGACTCCTCTGTTATTTTATTGCTGTTACCCCCTTTCATCTAGAGGTGGAAATATTTTGAGCCCTCTGCTTGTATCTACAGATGTTTACCAACTCTATTTTTTAGGCAAGGGCTTTTTCAGAAGCACTGAAAGCTCCTAAAATTCTGTCCAGTGCTTAACATGAGAATATTCCTGTTACATTTACTGGAGCTTTTGGATACAAACACTTTACCTGTGTGGGAAAGTCAAATAGGTTCCTTTGTCACAGAGCCTGAGATCATTTGAATACTTTGCACAACCTTTTGGATGTTTGTGTGCCCCACGGGTTTTACATACGTGACACAGTCTGGCTGTAATTGATGGGAGTGCCTGCTAAGGGCTGTAAGGTACAAGAGTTATGGATGATCGTTAAAATAGTGCCTTAGAGCTGAGAAAGCTGAAGTATTTTGTGAGCAGTAATTAATTAAAGCTCAAACCAGTCCCATGAGATGGCATTATCCCCTGCTTTACAGATGGTGGAACACAAAGGATAAGTGTTTCGTTCAGGGGTGGGTAGCCAGGCCTTGTCAGATCAGAGATTAAACCCCAGACCTCCTTTTTATAGGACCATGTTCTAATCCACTTTGTGCTTCCAGTGCTTTGAAATTTGCTGATACTTATTCTGTAAGGCAACTTCTTCATCTCATTTGATCTTTGCTGTATGAGATGATCCTTGGGAAAAAATGGGCATTCCATCGATCTGCTTTTGTTGTAAGTCTCCAAAAGGGATTCGGTTATAAATTCTGTCCCTTTAGTACTGTCCAGGCTAACTCTAAATGTAAGCACATCCTTTTCTCTCAGATCACAGTATTTTATGCTGGTGCTTTGCCTGTAAGAACTAGAACAAGATTATAAAGCCACATTTTCTTCTTAGTGTGGCCATTAGGGATGGGGTGGGAGTGGGTGTTCTGCTGCTCGTATAGAGACAGCATAATTGGGGGAAGATGGGAACAGAAAGACTTTTGAGCAGTTCAAGTGTCATTTTAAGCAATGTTGCTACTTAAAACTTCTGCTCGTGGTTGTATAAAGAGTTCCTCCTGTTGGAGGTTGAATGATGTCAAAGACTTTATCTCTGTTTTGGCATGTGGTATCACACAGCAGCTGAGGCTCTTTGGTTTGTGGGATTTTTCCAAGTGAAGAGGGAGCACATGTTCCAGTAGGAATTTCAGCACTGGCGTGTGTTTCCTCTGGAGGTGATGAGGATGTCATGTTGCGTCCGGAAGGCAATCTGGAATGCTGCCCTCATTAAATTTCTTTGCAAGTCTCGGTGAATGAAATCATCTGCTTTCTGTCAAAGGATCTGAGGGGAAGGAAGAAAGATTGTTTTTTTTTTTTTAATTTTTTTTTTTTTTTTTTGAGTAACAAAGTACTGTGTAGTAAACTCATTGACAAAATCCTTGTTTGGCTTTGTACTTGTTTTAAAAGCCTTCCTAAAAACCTTGTCTCTGAAGTAGTCTGCAATAGGTTAAAGTATATTAAGGTATACTTCTGTGTGAAACTCTTCTAACTTAACTGAGTTTGCTGACAGCTCTCAGTCTAGTGCATCCACAGAACCAAAATAGCACCACTCCTGAGAGTTCCACTGAGTGAGATAAGCCAATAGGGTCATCTGTGTTTTGCTTTTATTTGGAAAGAAAACATTTGACAAATTTCCTTAAGCATTTGTCTTTGGTTGTTAGGAAATAACCTGAGGGCTAGCGAAGCTGGTATTTCCTGTTTTAGTGTAACTGATTGCATTTTATGTTACTTTTATGCACATCAGCTTTTGCAGAGTGTCTCAGTGAGGTGGACTGGAAAACAGCTGTGGTGATAGACTTGACATAAGTTTTCACATGGATGGATGCAGTGTGTGAGGTGCCAAGCAGACAAACAAACACAATGGATGCAGACTCCTCACCCAGGAATGTGTGAAACTACAGCTCATCACAACTTGTTTTCCCTTCAGAAAAAAGGTGGGGTGATAATATCAGTCTGATGATGACAGTCCGAAAACTGAATCACTGGAGAGAATGGGGGTCAGGCAAAATTTAATGTAATCAAATACATGTTTTCCATAAAATCTCAGTTTTGAGTGGAAAACTGTAAACCAGCCCTATTAATAATCTGTGTGAAAGTAAGAAAAGATTGAGTGAGGAAAAAACTGTGCAAAGAGAAAGTGAATTTAGCTCAGAGTTAGTGCTGGCAATTTATTAACGTTTCAATGTAGTATGGTCAATATTGTTGTCTTGAGGAGAGAAGAGTGAAAAAGGTGAGCAGCAGAGAAAGAAAGAAAAAGAGAGTGTAGTAACAGAATGCTAATGGGATAACACAGACACACAATAAGAGATCAAGGACTTTCCTGAAAGGTGTGACAACTTGCTGGTAGAAACAGGGACATAAGCTGGATTGCTTGCTCTCCCATGCAAAATGAAGATAGGAAGAGTTTGGTAGGGCATTTCCCATGTGGTTGGAAGTGTGAGGGGAAGGCTCATATTCACCCTTGCTTCAGTAGAGTTGGTCCCTGCCCCATCCTTTCTCCTTACTGTGATACTTCTGCTATCAGGTAAGCATTTCCCTCTGCTGAGACAGGGTGTAAAGCTGGGAGCAGTAGGAGGTTTTACGTCTGGGCCCTGTGGTCTGGAATCACTGTTTGCTCAACTGCACACTCCTGTGCTCCAGTGAATCATGTCCCTCTCTTTTGAGATGACAGCTCGCTTTACAGAGCAGGTTTCCTATTACAGAGCAGAAATTAGTGGAGGTGAGGGAACAAGAAGCTCTGCTGCTTGGATCCTGATGGTCCTAACTGTGCCTGTTGCTTACCCTCGCTGACTTTGGAAACGCTTCCCGCTCTGCATGTGCATCCTCTGACTCCTGAAATGAGTCACATCTCCCCTACTTTCTTTAACTTTCATTCTTGCACTGTGTTCCTATAACTGATGCCTTGAGAGGCCACCTAAAAACAGAGACTAGACAGAATAAGGGAATAAAGGTAGGTATTTATTTGAAGGGCCTTCAAAGGTACACCCTGGGGAGCCAGAGGCTGCTGCCAAGATGGACCCCAAGATGGACGACAGGTCACGAGTTCTTCACACTTTTATAGGTTTTGTTCATTTGCATATCAGGGTTAATTCTCCAATTAAAGCTTCAGTTTAATGATGTAATTTCCCCTCAGCTTGCCCCCCTCTCAGAGGCTTTTGATTTATACTTTTTGGACCTAGGACAGTCTGAGTGTCCTTGGAGAGCAGGCCTGGAGAGGCTTTGTTATGTCTACCTAGCATGAGAGAGCAGAAGTTAACAGGCTACAAGAAACTTCAGAGTTACACACTAAGCAGTACAGGATTTGAAAAATATAAAGGTTAAAACCTAAGGCATCATAACTACATGTTCTTTATCTTCCCCACCCTCCTATGAGCTCCAACCTGAGGTGTAACCTTCTCTTTGTGCCCTCTGCCTCCTTCACCTCCATACCACACCCCCTCCCTGTGTAGCCTAGGAGCTTTTACCCTTCATCTCAAATTTTCCTGCTCCACAGCCACACGTTGCCACAGCCCTGAGCAGAGAGCCTGGTTCCTGCCTCTGGCTGGCACAGTGCGTGCACCAGGGGGAAACCAACTGGCTTCACAGGGCTGAGCTGCCAGCTTCCATTTTCACATGAGTCTGTAGCAGCGGCAGCAGCAGCTCTAGACCTTGCCTTATGTGCAGGATCTTGCAGGGGGCAAGATGGACTTTGTGATTCCCTATTACATTTTGTGTATGGAAAAGTCAGGAACAGCCCGCACTGAAAATTGTCAACATGCCACTCTGAGAAGGTTTACGTACCAGATTTTACCAAAGCTTAGTATGATAATATTAAAAATTAACCTTTTCTAAACGTGTCTTAGATGAGCACCGGAAGTATCAGATTGCGAACTGATTTAAATCCTTTCTCTTAATAATTTTTTTTAATTTTTTTTCTTTTTTTTTTTTTTTTCTTTTTTTTCCTCTTGAGTGGGTGCGTTTGGTTTTCATGAAGGGGTAAAATTCTTGAAGTCTTTCAAGTCGTTGATGCAAGGACTATCGTATTGGCCAGACACAGGGCATGGGCAACAGTTTGCTGCTGCTGAATACTCAGAGACACACGAGGAGTCCTTGTGGTGTTACACACACATTTTGTGCTCTGTGCTTGCAGAGATTCCCCACCCAAGATAATTTAACTTACCTGAGACGGGCTTTTGTTTGACTGCCTGTTAAAATAAATCTGTTATTTAAAAAAATTAATACTATTTTTTTCCCCTGATACTATACGATAATTAAACCCAAGCATTATTTTTTTCTTGTGTTCCTGCTGAAATGACTTGGCACCAGCATGATAATTCTTGCATGTCTTGGGCTTTGGAAGTTGAGACCTGAGTTCTGTCAGAAGTTCTTAATTCTTGACTCTTCCCTCATAAGTAATTGGTGACATTTTGAGAAGCTTCCTGGTCCCTAGTCAAACAAGTCCCATATTTTCAGGACCATTCAGTATCTAACAATTCTTACTACAGACAATCAAATTATTGAATGGTGTTGCAATCATTTTAACAATTGAGTCACGTAGTTTCTAGAATTTCACAATAGGTATTTAGTTCTCAAGCCATTAACAGGCAATGCCTGGAAATGAAACCAGCCTTCCCTTTTTTGTTGTGTAGAATACTTTTTGAAAGCAGCATATTCAAAGCTTTCTGCTTTTTAGCTTAAATGTTAACTTGAATGTGTTATGAAAGGTGAATAGAATTACCTGTTGCTATTTTGCCTTCTAAGGCCAATGGCTTCTTTGTGCTTTTGCACTTCATTTCTAAAATTCATTTTTATTAAAGAAAATGAGTATGAGCAGTATATTAGGAATGGTGATAACTTGCATGTGACAGAAGGAGTAACTTGAGCACAGACAAGCCACTGGATTGTCTGCCTAACATGACCCAGGGTGTGCATAACCCTTTGAGAGATACAAGTCCGGTGTACAACTTGAATTGGATATGAAGACCTGAGACAAAACCCGGTTATTGCAATGGCTGAAGACAAACCATGAAGCTTGAAATCCCCTATAAAAACAACAACAAAACTCTCAAGACCCCAGACTCTTCCCTTATCTCAGGTTCTGTTTTGCCAGTTCAGTTTTTCCCTGGACTCTTCCATGGTTATAGAGCCAGGAGCAGAAGTTCTTCTCGAGGTGTTGCTGTTCCAGCTGCTACTGACACCCTGTCCTGCTAAAATGTGTGCGTCAAGTTTGTGAAAGATCAGATGAGTTGTTAGTTAACATGGGGCTTTCTGATTTTTCCCATTAGTGAAGGGTAGTATATTTGGATCTCTTTATATGGAAATGAATCCATGTTCTATTTACAGTCATCTAGTAAAGACTCATATTATGAAGAGAAAATTGGGTTCTGGGTAGCCAGAAAGATTTAATTAAAAAACACGATATAAAATTAATGCAGCCCATCTTCAGCTTCGTTGCAATCGGAGTAGCTGTAAACACGCGGCTCTGACTGGCTGTGCCAATGGATTCAGGGAATTAGTGTGTTCTGTATGTTTTCCCAGTATTGACTGAGTTTTGTGTCCAGATACTGTCATGAGAGCTGTTCCCGTGCCTGAGGGCTAGAAGACTGGAATTCTTTTTCTCCTCCGATTTGCAGTGCCCTTTGGGGCCAACACACACTCATATATTCTTAGTATTGTGATTTTTTTTCAGTTGTGCTTGTCTCTAAACACAACAGTAAATTGAGACATCTCTATTTTCAAGGGAAGTATAATCTCCTGGAATGCAGCTCATTTTGTGGGGCTGGCAGTGGCTCTTTCTCCATAGTAGCAGAGGGATGGTGGTGTCACAACTGCAGATTTCTTGCTCTTGGTATGTGAAAGTTCTGGGGTGACCTTGGTTTTATTTGGTTTAATTTGGAACCAGGTCTTTGCTTTCTCCTCAAGGTTTTCATCTCAATGGGACCTCTGTGAGAAACAAGTCAGCTTTTATTATGTAGCAAAGGGGCTGCTTCAGCTTTTTATCAGTAGAAGCACTGCACATCAGACTTATTGAAGGCCTGTATTACAAGTTTGTTTTCATTCAAGGTTTGGTTTTTCTTTCTTTTTTTCCCCTGGTAGTGCTGACTACGCCCACATTTACACCTTCTAAATACTATTTGCAAGGCTGGTTGTTTGGGTTTTTTGTTTTTAATCTTAAGCTTTTACTGCTTTGCTAACTTTTAAAAGCTGTGTGTCATTCTGTTTGACAACTCTTCAGTCTCTGCGTGTCACCAAGTACCGTTTGAGTAGTAAATGATGGTTCCAAACGTAAGAGCTTCAAATTAATGACTCGTGTGAAGCAGCAGAATGATATAGAAAATGAATGAAAATGTATCTTGTATTGTCAAGGAGTGATTAAAGAAGTAGCTGAAATTATGTCCAAATGTGAAAGGAAGTGGAATGATTTGTTAGTGCTCTGTTCCCTGTGCAAAAATTTAACTTCTCTCAGCCTAATGAACGAGCGGTATCCTGGATACTCTGGTTTCAGTAGCAGTACCTCACTGATAAGTGCGTGTTACTCACGATTTGTTTTGGTTGGGGTAAAGGTTAAAGCTGGTTGAGTACAAACTGACAGTGGGAAACTGATTTTCCCCCCCACCCTCAGCCCCCAAGGCTGAGCTGTCAGTCAGGATCCGTGGTGAATGTCAGCATTTCAGGAGAGGTTCCATCTCAGGTGTGCTGTCACCAGAACCTGCTCTTCTTGGTGAGCACCACAAGGGTTTTGTGCTGTGTGTGCTCATCACCCGTGAAAAGCGGGGATTTTGGGGTGTCTGAGTGGATCTGGTTCTACTTATGAGCACACAGTGTGTATTCATCAGCTATCCTGTTAGACACATTAATACAAGTCTGTGTAGAAAGCTGAATATATTTCAGCTGGCAATCAAAAGAATCAATCGTGTTTGGCCTTATTTCTGGTGGTTTTTTATGAGATAGAGCTTTTCTTTTGCAACTTAGTCATCTTCTCACCTCACTTTTGTATTGCAGCTATCATGAATCCTTTCAGATTGAATTACTGTCTTCATTTTAAACAAATGAAAGCATATTTCAACGTTTATGATTTGTTGAAGTAGGCAATTGGCAGAGGGAAATTGAAGTTTTGGGCATAAGTTAGAGGAAGTTGGCAGGCAGAACGCTTCAGTGCAGAACCCAAAGCTGCAGTAGAGGTAAATATTCACAGAAAAATGTAAATGCATTGTTTGCTACTCTTCCATTACATCAGTAAAGATTTAATCAGCTTCAGGTGAGATTTCATCCGTTATAGTTTTATAGTAGTGGTGTAAGTAATCAGGCAGGGCTGAAAATGAGATTTTAAACCTTTGATACTATAAGATATTTCAGCCTTCCAGGCACAACATTTAATTACACCAGCCAGAGTTTGGTTTGGCTTTAATGAACAGTGGTGGCTGTGTAGACCAGTTGGGTTTAAAGGAGAGGAATTCACACAACTGCCCCAAGCTGGAAGAGTGCCTTGCATGGGAAAAACTCCTCAGCCTCCGTGGCCTGCGCTTCAAACTGTGACTGGAAATCCTTTGTGTGAGGGACAGGAGTAAGTGATGTGGTGGTTCTGAGATGTGACCTGGGGTGAGAGTGTGGGAGGGAGCAGCTCTGCTGGTGTCTGCTGAGTGCCCTTCAGCACGAGAGCCCTTTGGTGACCTTTGGCAAATCACATAAGCTGTCTGCACCTTGTCTTCTGTGCAAAGAGAATTTGCCTTCTACACAGTGGTGTTTTGAGACCTAATTAAGATTTTCCAAGCGCTTCCAGAACCTCAGATGAAAGGCATGCACAGAAAGCATTATAATTAACAGGAGCTTATCAGCTGAGCTTTACAGAATTAATTCTCATAAATATAAAACTAAATGCTTTGTAAGAAGCTTTTCTCTACATTCCATCCCTAAAAAGCATCATTTGTGGATATGATATTTTAAGATTTGTAAAAAGAAATGTTTATTTTCTTGTACTGGGATATTCTTCCGAGTGCTCTCATGCCTTATTGTGTTAGGGATCTTGAGATTTGGGAGTGTGTTCATTGCTCCAGGATATATCCACATAAGGAGAAAAATTGATTAGACTGTGTTTGCAGATAGTTTCCCACTTCTGCTATAAACACAGGATTGTTTTCAAATTCTTTTCTATTTCTCGAAGACAAAACCCCAACAAGTTAAAAATTAATCAACTTTACTGCCTCTTCCTGTGGATTTTCTTTTTCAACATTTGGCATATTCAAGTACTGCTGCTGCCAGAGGAAGAGGCGGAGCTGCTGATGACTTTTAAGGCCATTTTGTTACTCCATCTATATGGTAAACATAGGAGTGACTGGACCTACATCAGAATCAGGATGGCTGCATGACTGGTGTTGGAAGGAAGTTGTGACTCGTGCTGTACCAAGGGTCTGCTGCCAGTACTGGGTAGTTACAGCAAAGAAAAAGCAAGGACCAGGAGGGGTGGGTGCACTCTGAGTACTGAGTGTTTGTGTATCAGTGAGCTCATAGCGATTCTAGTCCTTACTTTAATGTTAGCACAAGGCCCAGCTCCTGCTCTAGAAAAACATGGAATTTTATAGATTGGGCCCAATCCGTGATGACTGTGATTAGGATTTCTTACTCTCTGGAATCTAAACCATAAACATTTTCCTTCCAGAATGGATCTGATCTGCAAGTGTTTTCAGGGAACATGCAGTAGAATCGTGTTTGATGATCTGGGTGGTCTGCTGGGCAGGGCTGTTTTGTGTTTGTCTATGAAATCTGTCACCAGCCGTTCTTCCACAGTAGTCTGTTGTCTGGTAGGAAATGTATGTCAAGCAGAATCAATATTATTATTCCTTTTGGCTTGTCTCTGCTTTTAAGGATAACTGGAAAATAGTCTGTGTGGTGGGGCACTGAGACTGTTTGTCACAATGCTTTTATTGTCCTGCTCAGCTGCAGTCTAATGTTCATTTAGTGCTCTTGGAGCGCGGCATTTCCGTTTGCAATGCAGCACTAGGGAATTCTGATTTCATTTCCTAGAAGATTTTGGCAAAATTAGTAGGCAAGTAACTTATCTTTGTCATATTTTGGCTGGATGTTTTCTGGGGTTTGTTTTTTTTTTTTTTCCCCCCCTTGGATCAGCAAAATGGAAAACAACTGCAGAGGCAGCACTGGATAATTTGGTTTCTTGGTTAGGTGGTGTTCAGGAGCAACAGGCAGTGATGATCCAGTGTCATGATGATGTTGTGATGATGCAGACACAGGTATTTATTTACATTAAGCTTTGATTTATCACAGTATTTATCTGTCTTGAATTTAGCACTTGCTTGCAGATTTTAGGCACAGCTTAGCCTGTCTTTAATGCAGAGACTGTGCCTGTTAAAGCACTATTGGCTTGCTCAAAAACGAATCAAGAGATGTAGAAGGGGAGAGGGTTAGTGCGGTAGAATGGCATGTGCTTACAATCATTGCCCAGGTTTGCAGCCAGTGCTAGCTGCATGCCAGGAGAGCAGATACGATGGATAAGGAGTGCCCTCTGTTTCCAAGGGTCAGCCTCAGCCAGAGCAGTGACTGGCACTGGATCCACAGGTGGAGTTCCTTGGTAAGAGAGGATGAGGCGCTACAGCCTGAGCTGTGGAAGTGCAAGACCTTGGGGAGGCAAAGAGCAATGAATTTCCCCTCTTTGGCTTCTTTCCTTTCCTCTCTGCTCAGGACAAGTCGTTCTGGCATAATGATTTTGTTGTGCCCAGCAGTCCCAGGTGTATCCTTAGGAGGAGGGTTGGTTTCCCACAGGGAGAGCAGCACCATCAGAGCTATGCCCTTGCTGTGGGTGTGTCGTGTCCATCCTGCGGCATCAGGAGCTGTGTTCGAAGTGGCTCGACCCTGGGGTAAACAAACAAGCAAACCTTTACTTATCCAAGCACAAATTCATATAATTAATTGTTCTATACGTTGCTTTGTGCAACTCAGACTTCTTTGGATAAGAAGTATTCTTTCAAATTTAGTTTCTGGTTGGTTTTGGTAGTTACGATTCAACTCTCACCTGAATTCAAATTGTATGGATTCTGATTTTGCCAGTTAATATTGTAACGTGTTTATTTATTTTCCTGGCTAATGCGATTGAACCAGTACAAGCCCAAGGGCGAAAGCAGCCATCTTAGTAACAATTGATTTATCTACTCTGCAACAGGGTATGTTCTTTGTATCTCAATGATGCAAATAGAGCTAAGGTAAATCAATCTTCCACTGCAGGTTAGGCATCAGGGTGGAAAAAGCTATGATATTTGAGAAATAAAAGCAGCAAAGAAATATTTAACTTCTTTGAAGAAGTATTTTAACATTTATGGCATTTTCCTTGTTATCAGACTCTTTTTGTGTCCTTCAGAATATCTGAGTTATCTCAAAGGTTACAAGGTTGTTTCAAGCACTCCTGGACTAGCATTAATATGCTGAAATTGAAACACAGCAGAAAAGAAAACTCCCAGTGAAATACAGAAGATTTTTACCTTCACACTGGTTAACATTGTTTTTAAGGTCTCCTTTATGCATTCAGTCACTTAGGACCTGTCAGCACATCCTTTGTGAGGAGTTGCACTGTGTGAAGCTGCACTCTTGGTCCCCTTCATTTTTGTTATTTATTTGTCTGATTTATTTTTAACTGGAGAACATTTATGGGAGTGACAGTGGAATTTTCTTTCACTCATGCAGTAGCATGCAGGAACAGCACAAGGCAGTGGAAAATACTGCAGTAAAATCATCAAAATGAGCCAGCAGTTGGATAGATTGAAGCTGTAATGATGGGATTGTTATTGTTTTATTTGAAATGGATCAGATTCTAAGTCAATGGTATCTTCCTGAATTAACAGCTCTTCTAATTAAGGGAGAAGGGTTAAATTGTGATCTCGCAGTGACATGAAGTCAAAAAGGTTTGTATAGATGGGTGGAAGGCTGCTGACTGCGTGGAGAAATGGGTGATATGAATGGATGGCACGGAGCTGCTGGTGGGGATGGCAAATTGATGAAAAGCAAAGGTTCATCGACTTAGAGGCTGCCTGGATGATTTATGTTAAATTATGATGAGTGCAGTTGGGGCACGTGTGAGACATTTTCCTTTCTGAACGTAAATGAAATAAACCATGTACCAGTTGAGTTGCATTAATCAATTGTGAACCATTTGTTTATTCAGTTCTGTTTTGTAGCACTGCAAATAAGATGGGTGCACATCCACAAGTAAAAGCAAAACCAGCCTAATACACAGTGATTCATATAAAGCACCACTTTAATTTGAAAGTGTGGTTCGGGGATGTCTTACATGTCAGATAATATCTTACATTTTCTTTTTAATTGATTATGCACCTAACAGATTCTGACTTTTTGGCAGAGGATTTGTTGGCTTTCTTTGCCACAGATTTATGCCACAGCCTATTACAGTGTAGAAAATTGGAATACTCAAGGATTGAAGAGGCTTGCTTTCTGTAAGGTCTTACTCTTCACTACAGAAAAAAAAAACTGCCGTAAAACTGCACAAACTGTCAGAAATGCTGTCAAATGTAACAAAATACCATTTTTTTCTTTCTTTAACTTAACCTATAGAGTTAAATGAATCGCAGAGTGACCTGGGTGGGGAGGGACCTTGAAGATCATCTTGTTCCAACCATGGGCAGGGACACTTTCCACTACACAAGGCTGATCAGAGCTCAATCTGGTCTGGCCTTACACTTCCAGGGATGGGGCAACCACAGCTTTTCTGGGCAACTTGTTCCAGTGACTCACAGTCCTCTTAAAATGAGCAGGATGGTTCAAATACCTACAGAAAAGTTATGAAGCGTTGAAGAACCTTTTAATAAATGTTAAGAACAAAAACTTTACATTCAAAGCATGCAACAGAATCTGGTAAAGCATCCCCTCTTCAAAATTCCCTGTTCAAAATTTACTGGAAGCAAAACCCAGAGATTTGTGTGAATGAGAAGAGATATCCCAAGCGTGGGGAGTTTCTCTGTGAGGAACTTCCACTGTAAATGACCATTTATGTCTGTGGTGTAGTGAAGGCTATCCCATGGAGTCTGTAAATCCAGACAGGCTCCACTGTACAGCCAGGGATAGCTCTGGGATTAAATGTGCTGCTGAACCAAATCACATTGGGGGTCTCAGCTGCCTGTGTGAGGTCTCGTGCTGACCAGGAAGCCCTGGATATCTGGTATGGAATGCTCAGGTCTAGTTCTGTGGATAATTCCCTTTTCTCCTCTTTTAAAGCTCCTTAAAAGCATCTTTCATCTCCTATATTCATGATCAGATGCTTTGAGCCAATAAGCTCTGTCTTTAAAGTGTCAAAAATCCATTCTTTGTATAATTTCCTGTCACTCCTATTTCCAGACTTCATCAAGTCAATCATTTTGACAACCTGATACCAGCCAGATACACTACTGGTGAAAATTTATACATAGGAATGTTCCTGGTTTTGCCTGGTGAAACAACTTATTAGACTTTCATGCCTTTTAATTTTATTATTATTTTAATAAAAATGTTCTTTTGTAGGGAATTGAAAAAAAACTGAGCCCGAGTTTATAGCAGATAAATTTTGGAAATATGGTGAACCAGGAAGCTGCTAGACAATTTTCTGGTTCTTTCAACAGTCAGACTGTATTTCACATCACAGTTTACATTACAGATAATGTTAAATAGCATATGGGTAACATTCTTTGGATTAAATCCTAGTTCTTCCTAAGTTAGTGACAGAATTCACATCGATTTCAAAATCACACTCATTGCCTGATTCATAATGAATATTCTTCAAAAAATGGTATCCTTGGAAGAAATTTTAGCCTGCAAAAAGCAGGAATGGAGGTTGTTACTAGAGTCTTGTGGAGAAAGCAGGGAGTGAACAAGAATTAACTATTTCCTGCTGAGCAGTTTAGCTTGGCCAGTAAAGGCTCAGAGCTCAGCTCCAAAAAGCTGGTTGTGATTCTGCAGCTCAGCTGTGGTTTTTAAGCTGTCACGATCCATCTGTTGTAAACAGTGACAAATACAAATTCATTGCTTTCTTTCTGTATTCTTAATTTTTGGCATACATAAGCGATCAGAGAGCGATTTGGTTGGCTTTAAACAAGCAAACTGTGATGCATCTGGGTTTGTGACGCTCTCGAACCGCAGAATAACGGTACTGTAAATTATTTCACGTGTTTTCCCTGAGCTCATTCCATCCAGCTTTGTAATTAGGTCCGTGAGGGCTGAATGCAGGCCAGATGAAATCACTTGCATTCCACCTGCCTGCACTGGAGCAGACTTTGGACTATATATAATATGTGGGAGTTAGTGATAAGATCACCATGAATAGTCCCTCTGTTCCGTAATGATCATGGGGAATTCTAAGAATGTCTGAAGAGAAGCATCTTTCTTTTGGAAGGAATTTATTCATAGCTTTAGGAGATTTAGGTTTCAAGGAGGTTATAAAGTGCCTATGCAGACTATTGCCTGTATTTTTATAAGTAAAATAAAACCCCAAATTGTTGCTGTTGAGCTGTTTCAAGTGGAGAACTTCTTTCATCAGAGTGATGGTAAATTTACTTTGAAAAGTATAAAAGTGTGCCTCACGGTTTTTCCATGGCAAGCTTCATTAAACTGAGCACAATCCCAGGATTAAATATGTGCAAGATGAAAAGATCAAGGCCTTTCTGGATTGGGGTGCAACTTTACACAACCTCCAAGTGGTCTTCATGGGAGTCCTAAGTGACATTGTTGTGTAAGGCTTTGTTTTGAGAACGCACTGAACTGACAACATAATTTCAATCAGGATGCTTTGGACTGATCCTTTTTTCTTTTCTTTTTCCAGTGTCAGAAAGAAGTGCTTGTCAATCTACTTTTTTTTTTTTTTAATTATGTTGGGTAATCTTTTATATAAAACTTCAGAGAAAATCACAGTAAATAAGAATGATCCATGAAGTTTTATGTGGAGTTTTATAGGAAACCATTACAAAATGAAACAGGGTTAGCATGAAGTTTGAGTGAGACTTAATTTATGTACTGAAATTGATTAGAGGATTCAGGTGATGAATTAAAATCTTTGCCAAAACTGTCTTATTAAATGAAATCCAAATTTCAACTGTTTACATCATATAGTGCAACCACTTGGATGAAGGTATATGCTTGTCTCTCTGTGAGTTTGCATATTTCCTTTATATATTATTCTTCTTTGTTTATTTAGTATTATTATCTATTACATCTCTAAATACATCAAACTGAAAATGTCATCATAGTTTTTTATTCTTTGTACTGGAAATGCTTAACTTAATACTTTCAAGATTGGAATTTCTTTACTCCAGTCCTGTATTAAATGTCTGTGTATGTTTTTATTCAGTTCTAACCAGGATCATTTGACGATAGTGAGATCATGAATATTTGTGTGTGTTCATGAACTTTTCTTTGGATAAAAAGTTCCCAGTGCTGAAACCATTACCATTTAAATGATGTGCAAATATGCAAAGCTCATTTATCATGTATAAGCTCCAACAGGAATGCTTTTTAAAATGGGAAACGGCAGAAAGTTTAGTGAGTTCCATAGGTTCTGTGTTGCCACAGATGCATCTTGGGCCAACAGAGTTAAAATGAAAATATAAATAGGACAGCACTACGTGCCTGTACATGCACAAGTGTGGATTCTCCTGGCACTGATGACCCTTCAGCCACTGGGCCAGTAACAAACTTCAAGTTGACTTGAATAAATCACCACCTAAGTGGTTTTAAAGGACAAAAACGGACACATGCAACTCTCCAAAATCCTTTATTATGCTCCCAGCAAGTTGTAATGAGAGTCACTCTATTCTTTTTTTCATTTATATCGGTGGTGGAAAAGGATATGGAGGCGAAAATCTGTTTTGATCAGAGTTTTATGAAGAAAAAGGAAATAACACAGAGACACTAAATGTAAAATATGCTACTTGTTTTATTGAGATTATATTATTTTGCCTTGACTTTATTATGTTGTCACAACCTTTTTATGCTGACAAACTGTCCCCATCTAAAAAATGTCATAAATAATTCTGCAGCCGTACTGGGGCCACCTTTTTCAGTTTTCAGGTTTAATCCTTAAGAACACAAGGTGAAAGTTTTGGGAATCATCACTTGGTATTTCTGCTTGCCATTTTTTCTTTGCAGTCCTTCACAGAATTGTGTTACTCAGAGCCCACGGCTCTCACCAAGTATAAATAAATTTCTATTTCTATTTTCCTTTTCTGTTCTATTTTCACTGGTTGCAGACTAGCTAGGGTTTAGCACTCAATTTCTGTTCTGTTTATATATCTTCTACCTTTTTAGCACAAAACTTGGGTCCATTTGCAAGAAATCCCCGTGTGTTTTGCCGCTTTACCGTTTTCCTTCGTGTGGCACTCCGGGAAGGATATCCCTGGAACCCTGCTGTGCTTGGGAGCCATGGAAAAGGTCTGAGGGCCTCCCTATTGGCACCTTCTGAGTGTGGAGAAGGGAGTGCACCCAGTTTCAATCCCCTGATTTTGGCTGATTGTTTTGGTGCAATGATTTCGGTGTTCCCGCTCTGCCGTGGCCACTTTTTATCCCTCCTGAGCCACCGGGGAAGGAACCAGTGATGCCTCGAGCAAACTGTGTGTTCCACCAGGGTGAATGAGGCAGTTACTGCTGGGATCAAAGTATTTTCTTAGGTTTTTCCCCTGTGTTCCTGCCACAGCCTGTTTTACAGAAGGTTTTTGTTTGTTATCTGTGGCAACCATGGGCTTCTGTTAGACCATTCTGCAAATCTTTGCAGCTGGGGTATGGGTATATGCTGATTTTTTTCTTTCTTTATTTCATTAAATGGCTTTGTCGGTTTGGAGATCTTCCTTTAATATTCTAACTTGAACGGGGGAAATAATATAAAAGATTGAGTGCTGTGGGAAAGAGGAGCGATGTGTAACTCTGTCATTTCAGCACGCAATCAAAATCTTATCAGACACAGAATCTCAAAATTTGGAATACTCTCTTGCCCGCATCAATTTGGACACGGCTTTTGCTGCTCCTCTTACAACCCCCTGTCGACAACAATGTTCCTCACAAAAGCAGCTTGAAATCACAGCCTTTACATCCCTTAAAACATTAATCCCTTGTTCCAACACGTTGTAAAATGTCAACTGCTTGTTAGCATGATGCAATTAAAGCACACATGAGGCAGCAGTGAAGAAAAAGACAAATGTTCTGGCCTGCACGAAATAGCAATGTGAGGATGCAGGTCGCTGTTGTATTGCCCTGGGTATAAAGTTTTTGTAGCTTTCTTAGTTTGCTATTCCCTCAGCTGTGCTCATGTTTCTGCTTGTCAGTCCAAACCTTAACCCTCATCACTGAACTCAGGAGAAAAAAAAAGAAGGGAAGAGGCAGGATTTGGTTGGGGATTTTTCCCTGTTAAAATAAAATAAAAACGTTGTAAAATGTGTTTGCCACTGGGAAATTGCAATGGTCAGCTTAAATTGTAGTCCTTGTGTAAATTCTGTGTTCCTTGTGCCATCCGTGTATGTGGTTTGAAGGCCCTAATGCAGCTGTTTGCACTTGGATGGACAAACCCCCCACTTTCCCTACTTGCTTGCTGTGGGATTTTTAGGAATGTCTCTAAGAACATGTCTTCTTCCTGGTGCCAGAATTAGGATGAATCAATCCATGTGATTTGGCCAGAAGTATTTTGTGGTCTAAAATCTATCAGGACAACTCTCCAAGAAAAGAGCAACAGTACTGCTCTTCCCTCTCCCTCTTTGCTGTATCCCCATGTGAATGCTGGCCTTCTTATTTATCTTCCAAATGGTCTAGCAGTCCCTGTATTAAGGCAGAAATTACTGCTCTGCCTGGAATTCTACTGCAGTGCTTCCAGTCACAATTTTTTTTGCTACAGCAAGAATAAAATATTTCAACTTTTAGCATACTGTACAGCTGACTACCCCCACTGGGCACCAGAGAGGTTCGTGTTGTTGGCTTTAGCAGTTGCTAGATCTAAATATTGCTCCAATATTTTTTTATTGTGTTCTCTTATAGCAATTGAATGTTTGAGTTGTTAGAAACAAACAGAAAATGTTTGCTATCGCCTCCCTTCGGGGTTCCTTTTCCTGGCGGTGCTCTCGCAGTGCCACTCACGTGTCAACTGTGTGTGGAGCCCCTTTGTTGTTGTGGTCTCCTTGCTGCTCAAGCTCCAGGAGCAAGGTTCACTGAGTGCACAGGTGCAGAGGCTGTGGTGGGAGCAGGACATCGCAGGGGCAGCTGTACATTTGCTTATCACGGATTTTTTCCTTGGCTTCAGCTTTGGGTTAGAGGTAGACTATAGACTAAGTAGAATTGAAGCAAAGGTGTGTGTATCTCGTCCCTGGTACAGCAATGGTGAGAGGGGATTTATCCTGTGCCTGTCAGGGGTGGGTAGCTGGGGTGCAGTCCGTGCTCAGCGGGGAGTGGGGATGAATCCTGTGCTGTATCATCCCCTCTGTTACTCAGCTGCTACACTGGAAGCAGTGTCTGGCAGTGGTAGTTTTTTTTCCTGTGATCAGCATGATAGTTGGTGCCATTTGTGGCTTTGCTGTGATGCTGATTTGAAAAAGATAACATGTAAAATTGTTTTAAATAACAAAGGGCTTAACCAGCTCTTCCATGTTGTAATTTACATCTAGCAATATATTTCTATCAAGTATCGAGTAATTAGCATATCTCTTAATAGGCTGAAGGGCCCAAGAACCATTCTCTGGTTTCCACTGTGTCTGGAAATTAGTTGAGTCCTGGCATGCATGGTGTAATCAGCAGGTTTCAGTGTGGTGATTATAAATTACACAATATGGTTTAAAGCTTCACAAAAACGAGAGAAATGGATTGCCTGATGTGCAGCAGGCCAGCTGTGTGATTGTACACTCATTTCTGTGACTGCAAACTGAAACTCACCCTGTACTTCAAGCCTGTTATTGTTGATAAAATTATTCATATACTTTGATGTGTTATCCTGTAAGTATGCACAGAATTCCCATTTGACAATCTATTTGATAGCTTAAGGAGGCCCTGGACTCCAGTTAGCACCGTGTGATAGAGTTAAGCATCAGTGCCACCTCTTGTGAATCGCTAGTAAATGTTGCCAATCAGCTGCTTATATATAAAAGATTCCTTTTTTTTTTTTTTAAGTTAAGACACAAGACTGGTAAGAGCAGATGATAACTTTTATCAGGCTGACTGCTGAGACCAGCCATTTAGCTTTTGGCTACAGGCTCTTTTCCAGGTCTCTGAAAAATACCTCTGATAATGTCGCTTCATCACGTGTGTGGTCTTGCTCCAAAAAGATTTGCAGCGCTGCTACGGAGGTTCCAGTTCTTTCCTTGTAAAAAGGTGACTGGAGATGACTTGTAAAGTTGTGGGAGGAAAAAAGAATTGAAGTTTATATAAAATGTCCCTTTTGTTGGTTGTTCTCACAGGAGTGTTACTGGGATCTTTCTTCAGTGAACAAGGCTAGAAGCGATTCCATTTCTGTGCCTTAGTTTCCTATAAGCCTGAACTTGCTTCTTCAGAGGATGTTCAGAGAAGAATGGGATGTCAAAGCCTGTCCTAGAACAGTTCTTAGATCCCTGACAAATGAAGCTGTTCTTACACTTGACAGGCTCACTGCATGTTGCCTAATACAGGAATCCATTTTGTGCAGGACCAGAGTTTGGTTTTTTCCTGTTTACAGAAAAGTTTCAAGTAAAATTCATAGTTCCACCTGGAGTTATTAGAGTTGTCCAACTTTGTTTGGAATCTGGATATGAGGTAGGGCTTGTGTTGGTGAAGTCCATTTATAGACTTCCTTATTGCAATAAGAGTGATACCAGTTGTCTCTGCAGATCTTTTTAAATAGCACTAGTGTTCCTTAGCTCTTATCTCAAAGTATTGCTTGTTCTTTCCAGAGATCAACAGGCTTCTGAGAACTAATTCATTTTTTTAAAAGATCTCAGAAAACAGTATAAAATTTTTGCCTGTGCTTCTGTGAAAAAATTGCAGATGGTGTTCGAATGTAATGCAGAATGCAAAGCACGGAGAATGTGAGCAACCCCTCTATGAGATTGTTAAATCAGGTGGAGTTCGTGTTTGCCTGGTGCTTGGCTGATCTTGGCAGATGGTTGGCAGCAAGCTGGGAGGGATTGAGCCTGTGCTAGCCATGGGCAGTGTTGTCTTATCTAAGGGCAGGAAAAAGAGTGACAAGGTGTTGCAGCTCCTTCTGCTGACATGGTATTGCTGTCATACTCCTACAGACTCAGCTCTGGTGGGTTGTCTGTCATGACTTTAATGTGCGTTAATTTTCAGAGTTGCTCTTTTAATTAGCCCTTTAAAGGTTATTTTTTTCCTCTTATCTCACAGCTCCATCTACTGTTGGTGCACTTGGTGATATTTAATCTCCATCTTTGGTTTTCTCTTAAACTCACACACGCGGCGAAGAGCTGTTTTCCCCTTTTGTGCACTCTTGGACTTCAGTACCTTCTTTGTCCTCCTTGGTCTTCCCCAAATTTCTCTGTTGCTTTCCTCTTGCCCCTGATTTATTTTAAGTGCTGTGAGCAACACAGGACACTTCTCTGAGTGACGATTTTATTAGTTATTCAGCTCCTTGGGTCATGGACTGAAGACTGCTACGTGAGGGGGTTGCATGGCAGACGGGTAACAGCTGCTGGAAAAGTCTTCTTATCTGTGCACACATGTAATTGTTACATTCCTGTTACTGCAGCAAACTTGCCTTGATAATTGAAGTCTTACTTCACCAAATTGAAATGGTTTCATGGGTTTTAGCCTCTCTCTCTCCTGGCTTCGTGTACGTCAAACATCAGCTCTCCTTTTGTACTTCCAGGGCTCTTCACCGTGATTCCTGTCACCCTTGCTCTGTTTCTCTTACTAGTAAGTAACTTACTCTCACCTCTGATCAGTCCAGGACCCAACCCTTTGTTGTTCATTTTTTTCCGTTCTCAGCTAAAGACCTTTATACTCTTTTTGTGGCCTCTTGCAGCAAAAGAGGCCACCACAACATCTGATGAGCTGCCTCATTAATCCTTCTTCAGTGCCTCATATAAAGTCTCTTTTCTGTCAGCAAGGCACAGTTTTGAGGCTCTGGAGCAGGAAGTGTTTCCCTACTGCTTCCAAGGAGCCTCCAGTTTAGCTGTGTGTATCTCTGGCAGCACTTCCCATGAGCTCTTTGGGACCTGGAATAACTTTGGCTCTGTTTTGGTACAATGCCAGACAGAATGGCATGTGGCCTGACAGTGGTGCTAACATGCCCTTGCTAAACGTCTGAGCTGCAGTAGGGTGAAGCCTGGCCACGTGGCAGGCAGGATGTTCAGAAACCTTAGGAATAGATGTGCAGGAGGATTATTATCCTTGTATTTTGTAGCTCTCATGCTGTACTCCTGTGATAGCACTCCTGTGCTACTGGAGCTTGTCTCTGTTACTCATTCTGGAGTGAAATCTTCCCAAGTTTATGTTGCTCGTCTAAGGAAGACATGAAACACAATTAAAATCAGCTAGCATTTATTCTGGGAAGATATAAATGTGGCAGCACTGTTCAGCTGCTCCTTTGTGATGATTATTAATCATTCAGGATGCTTTATGAATGTTGAAAGCTGTCCTGGCGTGGTGCAGTGGGGAATGGGATGCTTCATCCACAGCTTCCAACACTCCCAGCTACAACTGATCCTTCTCTGTTCGAAACATTTCCCATGAAGGATTTAGCAGTGGCATAACCAAATCCTGCTGTGAAGTGTTTGTCTGGATACTGTGCTTTTGTGGGTAGTGGGAGGGGTGTTTTTGCAATAGCGAGATCTAGCAGATAACACCAGGTCTCACACTGACCATCTTGTTTTGCTGCTTCACAGAAGGAAAAGTTTCCCAGCACATCAGTCTAATTAGACCACTGTTTATCCACCCCGTGCAGAACTCCTTTGTAAGTTGCTCACTCATAAACTAGGGATCACAGTTGAGTAGTGTTTGCAAATGTGGTGCTAATGGAGACTCTCCCTCTCTCAGTGCATCAGTTTAAACTCTCAGTCCACTATTGTATGGCTTTCAATCGTAGATAGATAGATAGATAGATAGATACATCCCTTCATATATTATCCTGTAATTAGCATGATGAAACTTATTTAAGAGTATCAGACTGCAAAGTGACTTGCTTCAGCATGTAGTTTCTAGGTTTTACGTGTTTCACGGAAGTATTGGCTTACAATGTTTCAAAATGTCAGCTTACCACCATTGTCACTGCTTTCTGTGGAAATGTCAGGCTGTGAACCTCACCAGGAGCCAATTTTGTCCTTAAGAACAAAAGGAAAGATACATTTTTTTGTTCTGTGGTGTATTCACTGCTGGAGTATCCTGTCTATTGCAGAGACATGAACAACTTGCTGCCGTTGGGAGGGAGGTCAGGGAGCTGGGAGTGTCACTGAAGTCTTTGTTACCTGATCCAATAGCTTAAGACAGCCAGGACCCAAAAGAAACACCTTTATAACTGAGGAGAAAGCTTGGGGAACAGTGGGAAGCAGCTGTAGCATGTGGGGCATGGGTTGTTGCTGCTGGGAAACTGGTGTTTGGTGAATTCAGAGAGAAGGGCATTATTTCCACAATGAGAGCCTCCTTAGTTTGTGAGAGAGTAGTCAGGGTTGCGATCTATAAATGACCAGCTTGTGAAGAGGAACTCTGGGGAGTAGCAGTTAGAAACTGCTTTTATACAGCAGGGCTGCCCTGGGCAGCTCTAGGATTTCCGAAGCACTCCCAAATTGCAGCTTAACAAAGCCTTTTGGACTTGCCTTTCTCTGGTTGGGTCCGTGCTAATCTCAGTAATTGTCATGACAAACCCAGGCCGACAAAAAGCTCAGCCAAATGCTCCGTGTAGTTCTTGCTCTCACTAAATGGGAGACTTCTTCATGGCTGAATTTCGAACTCTTTGGCAATGGACGAGTGTCAGACAACACTGGCAACTGGAAGCTGCTGCAAAGCCTGCAGGGTGATAACAAATATTGGAATCAGTGAGCCACAGTGAGAAGTACTTGTTTTTCATCCAGAAAATCCTATTTTTCAAGCCCTGTGGAAAGTAACTATTCTTGCAGACAATTCTTTGTGGTATACCTCTGGATGTCTTCCTCCTTAAAGCCAAAGCCCCTCTGTGCAGTGTGGGTCTCTAACCTGTTAAATTCTCCTGGAGAAATGAGGGCGAGGTTCAGTGATGAACTGTGTGACTATCACTGCACAGTGGCCAGTCTGCCTAAAAGCTGTCATCTCCTGGGCCAGTGTCACCAGGGGCTCTGGATTACCCAAGTGAATCTCATAGAGGGCAGTTGAGAATGTTTCAATCTTTTTCTCTGCAATCTCTACTATGCAGAAAAATCTACACATAGCAGCGAGGGAGAAGGGAGTACTACCTTCTACAAGGATTACCTGGAATTGCCTTTTTTGCCCATAAAATGGGTTTAGCTCCAGGCCAAACAACTCACATTCTCAGCTCCATATTCTCCGTGGATGTACCAGAGTGTTGCTGTATCTTGGCTTTCCCCTTTGCCATTGCATGTCATTCAAGTGTCACTGATTATCCCTAAACTGAATCTGTTTGTTACTAGTAATAACCAGTGATTAGAATACTTGAAAAATAGCACCATTTCCCTGAGAATAAAGCTAGTGCTGGGCAGAACTTACTAATGCAAGCTTGACAAATTGTGGGTGGATTTTGTATTCTCAAAGGGTGAAATAGTTGACTATAGCATGGCAACTGATAAACGGCAACACAAGTCATTTTTGGCATTCATATGGAGCCAAGGAGAATACATGCTGTTCAGAAATCAAGTGGATAATGAAGTATTTGGCTATGGCAGAACAATAATATCCAGGCTGTCCTGGAATTCAAAAAGCATTTGTAGCGTAACAAGAGCTGCAGTGGTGGTTTGGTGCATGTGGATGCTTATGTGTGTGTGTGTACCCTAAAAAAGAAAATGAGTCTCCAATTATTTAAGATTCAAAATGCCAAAAATTATTAGGTTGTGTTCGGACTTAGTTTTAAGGTGCTCTTTAAGAAGTATATATAAGCATTCATTTTAAACCAAGCCAAACTCCAGCACTGGAGTTCAGTGCCTGACCTGTAACAAGATTCTGCGACCCATGAAGGCTCATCTTCGTCAACTGCATTTGCTTTCTGTAATTAAACCTTGTGATGGCTTTGCTGGCTTTCCGTATTTCATATGTAGCTTGGAAGCTTGTTTGATCCTCTCTTGGAGTCCAGTTTTTCTCATAGCAATCCAGAAAGTAAAAGCCTGCACTTGAGGTCCTTGAAATAAAAGGTATTAGAGAACTTTCTCTTATTTTAATTAAGTACATAAGATTGCACAGTGGATGGGACCTGCACAGGAACTTGCTGGAAATACTGGGAATGAGACCTCATATTCAATTAGCAATTTTTTAAAAATATGGGGTTTGTTTAAAACATTTCAGCTGCTGTTGTTTCTGGTGCTTCTTGTACAATAGAATGACACGGTGACTTTACAGCAATTAATAAACTCCTTGTTTTGAGACTTGCTGGTGCTTCAGTGTGAGCTGCTTTGCAATGTCAGGCTGCTGGTACAGCCTGAGCTTTTGCCTTGCAAAGATAATACGTCACCTTTGTCAGATGTTGCCTCTTTTGGTCCTCAATCTGTTTCATAAATGCTTGGAAGTTCAGTTGTCTTTTGTGGATGTCTTTCTTTCCTTCTTGTCCCTGCTGCTCCTGTTTGTTAGAGTTAATTGTTGTAAGACCAGAATGAGACACTTTGTTGTGGAGAAGATGAATAACAGAAGCAACCAGGACATGTTGTCTTTTACAAAAACTTGAGGACCCCCTTTGTGAAACTTAACATCAGTTAAAAAAAAGAAATTACTTGCCCTTTCATTTTGTTCTTCAAGTGTTTCATACCTTGATGTTCTCTGCTACAGGCAGTGTTTTGTATTCTGTTTGCTGAGCTGGTGAAGTCTGAATGTTTCATAAAAGCCTCTTTGGGAGAAAGAACCAAGCAATTTCCCCTTCGTGCGAGCAGCAGGATTACTAAGGCTTCATAACTGCTCACTCTCAGAGGCAGGAGCCAGAGAAAAGGAAGGTGGGCCAGACTTTCAGAATTAGGGAAAAAAATCCCCCACAAGCAGCAATTTATTGCTTTAGCTCTAAGCTAATTTACTGAGTCATTCTTCTGGTTTAAAGGTTTTGTATTCTCATGCTGCACTGTGATTCCATGGTTCTGAGGCCATCATAAAGATGGAGACCTGGAAGAAAATACACAGGGACAGGCGTAGGCAGCAATCCTACTGCTGTCTCTCCTTGGACACCCGTGCCTGGGCTTGAGGCGTGGAATTTTAGTCAGAGTTAGCAGATTAGATTATGTATCTGTCAGCTTGGTTTCCTGCTATTTAGAGCTTGTTCTTATGAATTTAGTAAGTTGATGATACAATGAAAATTTATCAAGAAAACCATTTAACACCAAAATACTGCTTACGGCTCAAAGCTCCTGAGAAGCAAACTGCAGAAGACTATTCTGAGAACAGTGTAGTTGCATGCTTGGTCTGATCAGGTGTGGTCCCCTGGGTCTCACCTCATGGCCACCATTGGTGGCGGAGTCTTTGACTGTACTTCTTTAAGAGTTAAACTCCGGTGTTTGTTGCTTCCCTTCTTTTTGAGGCAAAAATCCAAACTGTGCAGGTGCTGTTACATTGTTAGCTGGTAAGTGTAAGGCACAGCACACTCCAAACTACAAGGAACTCCCGGTGGGAGCAAAAGATGTGGCTGTCAAGCACTTGCTTTCCTCTCTTGTATTAGACAAGCTCTGCTTGTTGGCATCCCATTGACTCTATCCCTGTAATAAACAGTGAGCACAAAAACAGGGGAGTGTATTTTGTTCCTCCACCGTGAGAGAAAGGTAGAGCCTGCTGTGCCATGTGCTTGTAAAGCTGGCTTCATTCAGGCTTTAGGTTTTGATGAATTTGCCTCTCTTCCCCCAGGACTTCCCCTCAGTAACAAGGGTGCCACCATGCAGCTGCCTTGGTAATTCTGCTTGTTATTTGGAGAAGGGTCAAAATTAGTAGTGTGTGGCTTTGAACATGCCAGGTACAGCCTGAAGGTCCCAGTCCAGGGGTGTATTTGTGTCCCCTTAGGAATTCATATGGGCTTCTCTATGCAGGCACTGTGGAATTGATGTGGACTTCTCTGTACAGGCACTGTGGATCTCTGGAGTTTCACTTAGCAGCTTACTCATGAACAAATGAACTCCTAAATTCAGTGTAGATGGTATCAGTAAGTCCCCAGCCAAGTTCAGCCAGTTCTGCCTAGCACACATCTAAATGCTGCTGAGATAAAACAAGCAATCAAACAAAAAACCCCAGCCTCAACAGTGTATCTGGGTGATATTTGCCATCAGCAGCATTACTCAAGCTGGTGAGACTGTCAACAACCCCATGCTGAGAAATTTCTGTTCTACCATACGACAGCAGTAGCTAAAATAACCCAGCCATACAGAGAGCCCCAGGACTTTATTGGCTTTGAAAGTGGACAAATATGCAATAGAAGAAAGTTTCTGCCAGAACAGAAATAAACTTGGATCATGGAATGACTTGTAAGAGTTAAAGTTGGGAAGATCAGACCTGGGGAAATAAAGATTTCTTGTTTGTTTTTGTTGATTTTTTTTTTTCTGGAAATATCTTAAGTACTTGCAGCTGTAAGTGGAGGCAACTCCTTTCAATACTGCTGAAAATGAATAAGTACAAATCTTCATATACTATTTTAATTCCCCCCTTTGTTTTCTTTTGCCTCTGTCTTTATTTCTTCCATCGCAGAAAAATGTATACAGCAATTTGTTTGTTAGTTCTAGAAATTCATAGCAGTGACTGAATTACATTCAATAAAGCAAGTTTTAGTGCAGTGTGACACCCACAACTGTGCAAGTCTCAAATTCCCTTTTTCCAGATTACCTTCTTAGTTTTGGTCTACAAGAAGCCAAATTATTTGTATATGTGTAAAACATATTCTGCAGTGGTAGACACTCAGGCAGCATGTTTTCCATGTAGAACCGATTTGTGTACAGGGCTTCTTGCCAAGAAAACAGCTTTCCTGACATTTAGTGAATCTCTGAGTCAGTTTAACTCAGCTTGCAGAGGACCTGTTAGCTGGGTAGAACATCTCTGAATAACTTTGCTGACCCCATGCTGGGGACAATAATCAGAGAGAGTGGCTTCATTGGTGTGGAGAAGGAGAAAGAAAAACCCGACATGACCCATTTGGTTGCACTCAACTTGAAATAGACATTTAAAATAGACAGTTTCTCCCAAAAGTAAATTTTAATAAATACCTTTAGAAAAATCTCTTGGCTTTGCCCTGCTCCTTTCTTGTAAGGGAATAATGCTGTGCAGAGATATAGAGGATTTTTAGGAGCCTGGTCTCCTAGCTTTAATCATCTTGTAAAATTCCAAATAGACACATCTTTTGGGGTGTTTTTTAAGTCTACCTCTTACTCTAGAAGTAGGTAATCTTTGAATTTCCGTATCTCAGCCTCAGCTGGAAAAATAGTTCACTTTATGTATGTTCTGATTGTTAGGAATGAAAGGTCTACTTCCGAATGGCTGCAGGAATTGTAACTCTTCAGCTGTGCAGCTCACTGGTAAGAATGTACAGCCAAAAAAATGAGATACAAGATCTTTTGCTGAACTACTTTTGAGTTGACTTGGGATGACAGAACCTATTTCAGGCCAACAGTTATTCTAAGGTTTCCATGGAGATTAATGATGTCAGAGGAGCAACATCTGAGTGCAGTTTGCTAAAAAACAAGGCTGTAATGTTGTAGTGGAGAAGTCAAGTCTTTGCATTTTTGTAAACTCGCAGAACAGTGAAGCACATTTTCTCAATGGATTGCAGTTCGCTTTTGATTTGTGCTGAACGTGAGCTGAAGTCATGCTTTTGCAGCGTGGCGTAAGGGACGATTTCAGTACTGCCTCATACACCATCTCTTGGAGCTTCTACTGCTGTTCTCCTCACCTGCGTATTTTATGCGTTCTCGTATGACTTCATTAAACCCTGGCATTTTCTGTCTGCACTGAATTGCCTTGTCTTAAGGGTTTCCCCGAGAGTATATTTGCAATGGATGAGTGAGTATCAAAACCAGAGTAAGTTACAGCTCTGCTGAGTTTTCTGAAACATACGAAGACAGTGAAAAGTGGCCAAGCAGGAAAATACAAAAGGTTAACAGAGGCACGAGCCTTAGGAATTTGAAAATTGTTACCATTACTTGCAGTTTTATAGAGACTAAAACTGCACTGCAGAGACATTGCTGCCCAAGGAACTGACTGTGTTAATAATGAAGGTATTGCATTTTTGCACAGGGCTGTTGCAGTGGGAGGGATTAGAGGACTTAAGGTGCCTTGGTGCCATGGAAGTTCTGTAGCTTTTTAGCAATTCCTGAATGGGAAGCAGGCTCTGCAAGCAGTGCTGGGTCCCTGTTATTACCTAGTGACTATTTCAGTTCCGTAACTGTGGTTTTGTTATTCATTCTTTAAGGGGTTCTTACAAAGACGTTTGCCAAAACAGAAGTCAAGAAGCAGTACTTGAATTTGGCAGAATAAGGGGGAATAAAGACTTTTTCAAAGTAAGAAAAATGGAGGGGAAAGATTTGAAGATTTTTATGCGTAAGGAATTCAGTTTTATTACTGAAGCACTTGTTGCCTCTATAGAAGCAGCTGCCTGTAGAAAGGAGCTCGTGCATGGGTTCACCTCTATTGAAGAACAGTCGGAATAAGAGTAGTGATGGTAAACAATGCCAAATCTTTGCTTGCCCTGTTTTTGTCAGGAGATTATTAAGCAGAAAACAGTCTTTTCTGGGGCATCTACTGTGCTTCACTCAGCAAACTTGGCTCTTGTTTCTTAACTGCAATTGTAACAGAAACAACTTTGGTGTACAGGGTAGCGCCAGGCTATGGAAACTTGCTTTTATGACTTGCACAAGCTATCAAAATGTACTCATATTTTAGAGAACTTTTTTTTTTTGGAAAGCAAAGTGGCAAAGCATCTCTGAGCTCGGATCCTTTTATGTCTCAGTTCAGCAGAAAAGGACTTATTTTTTCCCCCAGGCCAGTTTCTGAATTCCTGAAATGCAAAGCTTTCGCAGGAAGAGAATGGCCTACTCTGATACAAGCCGACTGACAGCTCCTCCTGAAAATCAGGACAAGTTAATACATTCCACATGTTCCCTGCCCCAGTTTTGCAAATTGATTATTTTGAAAAGCTAAGTAAGCCTATCTTTATTTTGCAGGAAATGTTTGGTGCCATTAGGCAGCAACGCTGTTGAAAAGAACAAAGCTGGAACAGCTTTTGATAATGTCCTCAGAGAAATGGCCAATTGCTGTACAAGTGATACAAACAGGACTGTTTGTTCTCACTGGGTGCTGAGCACTTGAAAGTTCACACACTTCATCATGAGCCTGAAAAGGAGTGAGATTCTTTTGAAGCCTGCAATATTGGGCCATTTTGAAAATCTGCCCCTGTGTCTGTAATCTGCCCCTGTGTGACTGTTCTACAGTAATGCAGTTCTAAGTGCTTGACGATTACCTGGAGGGTGGCAGCTCTTGTGTATTACTTGATTTCCAAAAAGGGAATATTTGTTATGGGATTATGTCCTATGAAGCGATACAGTCTTTTTGCAGGTCTGGGCATAGCAGGTTAGCAAGTTTCATACACAGATGGCAGGAGTTATCTCAGTGTGGGAAGTGAAGCCTGGGTGTAACAACTGCAGGCTGTGATCTTGTTCTTGCTATTTCCTGTGAGTGATTAAGGTTTAATGAAATGTTCTGTAATCCATAACACTGTTGAAGCACCTTTGTGTTTGTTAAATGGACAGAGAAAGTTCACAGTAGAGGGAAGTTACTGAGAAGTATTATTGTTCCATATATTTTTAAGCGCATTCCTTCAGGAGAATAATCTTTCACATCTACTGAGTCATGCAGATGGTTGCATAATTGATTGATGTGTTATATGCAAGCATCCTCCCATCCATCTAAATTTCTCCCTTCCAACAATGCCTTTTGACTCGGTTCTGTTACTGTCTAACCATGTTTGGCAATGTTTTGGTATGCTGAGTTTACTTGACCAAATACAAAGTTTACTTAACCAAATATAAAGTAACGGCCTGACAAACACAGAGATAAGAATCACTAAGCTTGCAGCAGTGCATAGCATCTTTATTAATATTGCTGCGGGTTTTTATACTTTGCTGTAAAAAAGAACAGTCAGATGTCTGCTTCTACCTCCTTATCTTCTGATGACCTGTCACCCCTTCTCTTTGCCCATTGTGCCAGTGGTTTTGGCAATGAAAGAACCTTTTGTAGGTACAGGCCTCCACTGGTGGACTGTTCATCACTGTTGGGAGCAGCTGATCTTGGACAGAAAAAGAAGAAAAGAGAGGGAATCCTATGGCCAGGTCATACTTAGCAAATCCTTCAATGCTGCTGCTTCTTTTTAACAACTGCTGGCTCTTTCCCCCAAAACTGGAAAGGCAGATGCATGAAGTACAAAGTAAAAGGGAACATCAGACCACTTGCCATGAATCTGTAGCCATGTCAGATCTTGGCTGGCAGGAATAATTGGTGTAGGAATGAAGGCTGAGACTTCCACTGGTGGATGTCTCACAGTATGAGGCTCATCATTTCAGTTTTTCACTGCAGGGGCATGAATGTCATGCCCTTCAAGCCTGGCATTTCTGCGTGGAAGTGGATGTTTGGAAGTGCACGGTTTGCAAATAGCTGCATGGCTGACTCCTTGTTTACCCTCAGCATGAACGTCTGCATGCAGACTCCTGCAGGTGCAGCCAACACACAAGCATTTTTCCCACGCTCTGCAGCCATCCCATCGTTCTAGAACAGGGCCCTGTAAGTTGACATCTGATATTTTGAAGCTTTGGGGTTTTTTTAAATCGACTCTCTTTGCCACCATAATACTGTTCATTCGCTGCAGTAGTTTTCACTTTTAGGATCGAGGAAATCACTTGGTTGAAGATTTTTGTATTGCCTATGCCACAGAGAATAGCAAAGACTAAAAAGTTGCCAGTTCTTTACATAGTCTTAAGAAAAGGGTGTTTTTAATTAAGTGTTGTTTCATTTACATTTTGATGTAGCAACATAAAACATCCTGATGTGTCTGTATTCTTCAGTTTATAAAGATGAGTGTTTTGCTTCTGCACGGGAAAAAACCTCTGAAGTTAGTAAAAAAGTTGCTGCTATAATTCTTTCCATGTTAAGGGCCTTGGAGGTGCTCCACATTACACAGACAGAAAGGTCTCTGGCTCTTACAGAAGAGGGAGGGGAGGTGTTTGGGGGGGTGGAAGGTGCAGTGAGAACACCTGGGGCTTATACACACAAAGCTTGGGAAGAGGAGAGGAGAGCTGCCTTACATAGTGATGCCTAATAATAATGATTGGAAAGTAGTTTCCATCAAGTTGGACTGGTGGCAAATCACAGAAGAGTTCCAGCAGTTAAGCCAGAACATTCTTCCGTGCATCTGTTTTTGATGCTCTAGAGAATTGCTTCCTTCTTCCCTGGGACTATGGGGGGCGGCCGCAAATGTTGTCAGAAAGATCAGAAGATCAAGGGGAAAACAATCTCTCTAGCTTCAACTTTGCTATTTCTGTTTCAGTTCTAAGAACATGGCTCTGTGTCCAAAGCTTGTCTGTTTTCTTTTCAGCTCTTCTCATTTAGTCACTGGGTAATTAATAGCGGTAAACTTGTCTCACCTAAACTGCTGTACTAGTTTTATCTGTGAACCTCATGCACAAAATCTGGAACCTTAAAAACTGGTAGAAATATATAGCTTTTTTTTCCTTCTGCCATGCGTGTTTTTTAAAATTTATTTAAAATCTATGTGTAGGCTTCTTTTTTTTTTTTAACTCTATGGGAAAACTGAAGAAAACAACAGGGCCACATGAGGGAATTCCATATTTGCTTTTGGTATTTGATTTCCATAAAGAGGAGGATCCTGTTGATGCATAACATTTCTCTCTTTTTTTTTTTTTCTCTTCCGACTTGCAAATGTTATGAAAGCATTAAAAGTTAGTTCCTTGTTGTCAGGGTTCCAAGATAGATGTTTGCATAGTGGATTAGATGGAATATTTGTGGAGCTTTGAAAACAGCTTTTGGGCTCATGTTTCATTAGCAGGATATGAAGCTGTATCATCAGAAAGGATATTAATTCTCAAATGCATGTTTCATATACAAAATTGATGAGATTATAGACAGATAATGTACCACAGTGATTGCAGAGCCATGAGCAGATCATTAGTAGTGTAAAAGCAGAGGAATGTGCAGTTATAACTTGTTCTCTCTGTTAAAATGGTTCATTGTACATAAGATCTTACCACATTTTTACCATTGCAAACCTTGGAATGAGATGGCTTAAAACTGGAGAATTGGAGTTTGGGAGGGTAAAACAATACATACAGGGAAGGTAGTTTGTATTTCAACATAAAACCCTGACCTCCACTATCTGAAAATCATTTACCACTTGTAGGAAATGCCATCACAGCATCCATAGAGCCTCTGTGCTGCTCCGTGGCACCTGAAGCCTTGCCTGCCCTGGTGCTTCTACTGGTCACAATCCCGAAGATAGCTGGATAAACCCAGGAATAATGCCAATTTTCCTACAGGGATATTGAAGTGAGGGTTGGATTCATTGCTTCTCTTGATCCAGCTTTTGCAGTCCCCTTAAATGGGACAGTGATTAGACTCTTTGTGAGGAAATTACATATTTAACTGTCAAATTGCAGAGATGGAGCTATTTTCAGGCATCCAACTGCCCATCCTCGTGCAGCTAAAAGTGGCTTGTCTTGCCTCAGACAGAGGGATGACAGGATGTGCAGGCCAACGAGCCAGTCGGGCCAGGCTGTCTTGCCACTTCAAGATTGTACTGCTGGAATTCTTTTAAATACTCTTCAGCACAGAGTTCATGTAAATTAGCTAATTACCAGCCTCTGCTCAGGCTTCCATGAGTGCTGAGTAGTGGAACAGAATGATTTAATTTCCCTAACATATTCTCTTGGCACTTTTGCATGCGGAATATGTTGCTCTAAAGCATCCCTTGATACCAGATCCTTGGCAGTGCTCCAGAAGGAGTTCAAGTTAAAAACCATTCAGCGTAATTCCAGGGTTGGCAAACCTAGAGTTGTCACCTTCCCTGCTTCCTATAATTTTGCCGTCTGTAATGCGGGTTTTCCTCTTCTCTTGCAGAAGATGATCTTGCATAAGTGTTTAAACTGTGAATCAGGGATTACAGCTGGCACTGCTTATGCATATGATATTTCTTGGGAGAGTAATTAAGCTGAGGTGAAGTGATCACATGAATCTTAATATTTGCAAATTCATTACACTTAAAAAAGGACTGTCGAGTTCTCGGTTACATTGGCAAATGAGTGTGATTGCCTTCCACTGTAATTTTCAGCTTTGCCTTGTGCTTACTCTGAAATGTTTGCTGCTGTCAGAGGCAGGAGTAGTGTATTTTAATTTCCCATTGAAATTCTTATGAAAGAGTTTGTCTGTAGGGTACAGCAACGTTTTGACTGGCTGAGTGTAAATTATTTAAATCCCAAAAAGTTTTGGAATGTGGCCAGATTTAAGCTAACAGGAAAAGGAATTTGGTCAAGGTTCTGTTTCTCCTCAGTAGTTGGGTCCAAATCCTGAAAACACTCTCAGTATGTGTTCACTCATTAATTTTACTGCAACTATCAAATAAATCTAAATATAGACATAAGTACTGGCACGTATTAGCCAGCTAGTTCTATTAATTTAAACATGCTGATGTCATTGAAGATTCCTTTAATGGTAGCTGCATTCTTCAGCTGTCTAGATACCATTAAAAAACAAAACATGTTTTAATCCTCAGACAGGAGGAGTAGTGTCTACATGTTATTTATATAAGCCTTGGCAATCAAGAGGAAGTTGTAGATCTACTAATTATGTGTTGCTGATTGCCTGTCTCTCATTTTACTGCAGTGTTTCAATGGCCAGAGATATCACCATTTCAAACTGAGAAAATTGATTTCATTGTCATGATGCTTGATAGTTAGACAATAGCGTTTGCTCTCCATAAAATGGCAATCATAGAACAAAGGTATGTACTGAAAGTTCTGAAGTTTGGCATGTTGCACGTGTTTCTTTGCTCAGTAGAGATTCCTTTTGCTGTGTCTTTCCAAAATCATGGATTTCGATTTATTTCAACAGCATCAATCTCATCAATACCAGAAGACACCCCCCTCCTGAGACACAGAGTAGGTGCTGAGTGAAGCTGGCTGTAGTCAGGGTCGTTAACCCTTTGTAAGTGTTGGTAGATCACAGTATTGATGTTTTAGTTGGACCTTGCTACTCACATCTCTTTTTAGGTGGGACAGCATGGAAATCTGTCTCAGAAAGCTCATGTTGTTCTCATTCTTCCTTCGGTCCTTGCATCTTTTTAATCCGGGATTAAAAGAAGATGGATTGAAAATTTTAGGTAGTAAATCTCTTGCAAGTACTATTAATTTGTTTTAGTGACTTAAAAATGGTAACAAGGATTGTGTGGAAAAGTGCTTTGGTCCCTCATTTGTTTTCTATTTTAAGCAGCTAAAAGCAGCAGTCTGGCACTAAGATAAAATCCAGTTTGTTTTGCAGCCCTTAAAGATCTGTGTTCCTATTTACTGGGCATCCTTATTTTTGTAATAATTAATTTCAAATTAGACTAAATTGACAGAAGAAAAGTGTTTCAGAATTGTGTAAACTGGAAACTATGTAGCAAAAATATTTACCACTTTTCTTTCCACCTTAAAATGGCTTGTTCTTTAAGCAAAGTACTCCCAGCCAAGTTGCATAAGTTGGGATGCCTTGCAGGATCACTGCTGTCCACTGGCCCAGCATGGGCTGCTGTTTTATCTGTCACATCATGAATGTTTTGTCATTTGTCAGAGTCTGCACATCTGAATTCCTGATTTTAGGTCATACTGGAAATCAGTATTTTTAATTACTGCTCGTATTTCAGGGAAAAAAAAAATCATTTAAACTACTGAACTTGCCAGAAATCTTAAATTAATACCTATTACTGAGTTTTCAAAGAGCCTAAAGGGAATGTAGCTTCTCTAGGTGTCTTCAAGAAATTGATACAGGTTTTAATGCAAGTCCAGCACTAAAGCTAAGTCATACCTGGGGTGGTTTTGCTTTGAATTGGGGTTTTTTTATTGTAGTCCTCTCCATGGCTTCTGAAGGAATGCTAATTACTGGTGTTTGTGTGCTTCCTAGTTGTTTATGGCAACAAAATGCTGTGAAGGGTTTGGAGTACCCAGTGCTGGGCACACAACCTCAGGGGAAGCGTGGTCCCTGGACCACCTGGTCTCTCATTAGTCATCTTTTACATCAGATCGTTTTATCAGCTGAGTAACTTTTAGACAGATTACAGTTTCCAGGATGGATCATTGGAAAATTGATCGTGGCTTAATCGTGGCTTTTAAATATTGGAGAGGTTTCTGCAAAGAGAAAAGGGAGAATCCATGCGCTGTGCTGTCTGGGGTAAGAAATACAGAAATCTTTGAAGTGAAGATTATTTGGAGTTGGAAAATCTTTTCCAGGGCAAAGGACAGTGAAGCCCTTGAATAGGTTGCCTGCAGAGCTGGTTGCCTCTGGAGCAATGAAGGTGACAATTTGTCACATCTATCAGAAGGGAGTGGATTTGGCCCTTCCAGGGCCTGAATAATGGAGTACATGACTTTATGAGACTCCTCCAGTTCAAAGACCTCATGTATGTTTTATATATATATTAACTCTTTGTACATATATGTACATTTGTGTGCACATACATTTAAAATCTTAAAACCTGTTAAAGCATAGGTTATTTTGAATAAAGTTGGCATCAGCACAACAGAAGATTAAATTTTCCTGGTTACTTTGGATCTTTTAATCACTAAATATTGAATTTAGAACAGCTTGCCCATTTTATAGAGAGAAATAATTTGAAGTAAAACTACCCAAAAGGCAAGATCTTATCTAGTAGCAAAAGCTGTGCTTGTTAATGTTTCCAAGCATGTAGAGCACAGCTGAAATAATCAGATTAAAATGAAGCCAGTATTTATTCTGAAGTGGAGTTCACCACTGGTCACATCTCTTGCAGCTGCCAGTCACTTTGATGTGCCACTATGCTTGATGACATCCTCATATTGATTTTAGTCCACCCAATCTATTTGTATTGTTTCCCTTGTGTTGAGGGATCACTGGGAATAGGAGTCTTGGTGTCTTTAATATGACTGAAGCCATATTTTCCAAGACATGACCATTCTGGTAAAGCACTCACAGTAAGAGTATCTAATAAAGGTGATTTAATAGAGGGAATTACGAAACTAAGCAAAGTTTAAGTCTTATTATAAATTACAGATTCCTCTGCAGCGTTTGGTTTGTGAATATTTGGAATGTACCTCAGGGAAATGGTTTTGGATCCAAGCCTATTCAAAGCATGGAATCAGAACAAAAAACCTGCAAATGAACTGAAAATCTTGCAGATCCTACATGATGAGGTGATGAATTTTACTTTGGCTCGATGACTGTTAGAAATGTTGCCAGCTCTGATTGAGGAGCACCAAAATGAAGTAGAAGCAGGGTGCTTATTTCATCATTCGCTTGTGTGGCAGTGGAAATCTGGAAGAGACTTCTGTGGGGATAATTCTCCAAATAGATTGGGATAAATCCTGTGATGACAAGGAGCAATAATGCACATGTCACACTTGGAATGAGCTTCCAGGCTGCCCTGGAATAGTTTGATAGGTACTGTGGCAGCATGTGACTCTGTGACTATCAGAAAGCTGACCTTATAAACAAGTCAGGAATCATAGGAAAATTATTAGTGAGCATTTATGATGTTCAGAGGAGTGGACTGGGAGATGCAGGTAGAATTTTGACCCCGGGGAGAAAATGCCTTCAGCAGAACCAGACTTTGAGAGACTGAGCTGTGCTTTGACTTCACATGTTACTTGGACCAAGTTTGCAAGTCTATTTAAACATTTAAATGGTTCTCTGGAGTTCACAGAAAGGGGAGAGTTAGCTGAGTCTCACAGGTGTTTCTGGCCACATCACTGATCGTTTTATCATTATATCCCCCTGCTCCTGTGGAGTGTCCATGGCTTTCAAACCTGGACTTGGAGTAGCTGTGTCCATCCAGCTGAGCAAACCTCTCCCATCCCACCCTGTTAGGATGTTAAAGCGCAAATGTAGTCGTTGTGCAATGTCAGATTAGATGTTCTGGTGAAAATTGACCTTTGATATATAAAATTAATACCACTGCTCATCTGGAGAGTGAGAAATGCAATTATTCTCTTAGGTCATCTCTGTTTTCTGTCATTCATAGGCTTTCTCTTGTCTGTGAGAGGGGTCTGTTTTTCTGGGGAGCTTTCCAACCATCTGATAAATAATGCTGTGTAGAGCCAAGTGTATTGCTGTATTAGAATTTGATTTTCTAATCCCAAAGAGAGGTAAAGAGGAATTTTCCCTTTGTACCTCTTCATATTTCTTTTTTAAAAAAGACAGTTGTTAGATTATATAGCTGAATGTAGATACAACATGCTGGAAATTAAGGTGAAAATACCAAGCAGTGCTCTTTTAATTCAAGCTCATTGGTCCCTCCAGATGTACACAAAAATTTTAACTTCGAGAGGCTGATTAGCTCCATGTCAGCATATATTAAAGAAAAAGAAGATTGGCAGCCTGTGAAAAAGGTATAATGGTACCATTTATTATAAGATTTTGGTGGAGAAAATGTCGTTGAAGTCATTAACGCTGTCTAATATTTTCTTTTCAATTTAAGTTTTGGAGTTTGGTTTTTTTTTTTTTTTTGCTTTACCCCTTTCTGCCATTGTCTGCCCATCAGAAATCTATTCAGTGTTTTCTCAATAAATAACCTAAGACTTAAGCACAGGCTTTGTCCCTATGTATTGCTATGAAGCAGAAGAATGCTACCTTTGTTATACAGGAGTAGGATATGAAACAAGTTGGCTTTAATTCTTCTCCCGGCTTTCTGTTCTGATGTAGTGCACAATGCACAGAAACCTTCCTTAAGTATTCTCACTTTCAGTTAATTTCACCCGTATTCCTCACTGTCCTGGTTTTCTGCCTATTTAGGTGGTTAACATTGCTATTAGCAATATCTGTACCTGTTGCATGCTCTTGACTACTGGTTATGTGCAAGAAAATAGCTCCCGAGGTTGTATTTAGCACAAATAGAATCTCTAGGAACTGTTCATTTTGAGGCAACATTCTGTTGCACTCATCCTACACAAAACAGGCAATGTAATTTAGAAGGGCTTGCTAATAAACATAAATTCTAATTCATTAAGCAGGTGGGACTGCCCTGGAAGGAAAATCAAAAGTTAGACCAGGTCACCTTGTTCTTTATCAAGGTGTATGTCCACTGGGTTTGCTTTCTGTCATCTTTTAAAATTGTTTGCTTGTCATACTTGGCTTCAGCATCAGAATGATATAGATTATACAGAATTTAGAAATGCTGTATAATTAAGAGTTGAGCAAAATGCTCACAGCCAGACAAATGACACTGGCTAATCTTAACCTAAAGATTCCCCAGGTTAGTGGTTCTGGATCCAGCATCCCTCTGTCCTGACTAGATCTCTATTTTTTTTTTAACATTTTTTCTTTTCTAACCTATAAACTGTCTTCTGTGGGATTCATTCTGCAGCCATCCAAACGTTTGGCAAGCACCTTTTTTTTTCTCCTTCTCCAGCAGAAGATGAAAAGACACAGTTCTGCTGGTGCTTCAGATGGTTTGTATCACTCGAGACACGCAAGGTGCCTCTGAGTACATTACACTGATGAGAAATGTCTGCTCCTGCTACAGCTTCCTGCAGCCAGGGCTCCCTGAAACTGTGCCCACTGACTGTCCAAGGAGTGTCCAAAAGGAGCAACTAAATATTGTGTGTTTGCATTCAGTTGTTTGTCTCCGACCTTAATGATGTTTCAGAGACAACCGAGTCACGTTTCTAAGTTTTATTTGTGTGTCTCAAGCTGCACCAGGGGAAGTTCAGGTTGCACATGGGGAGAAATTTCTTCACAGAAGGAATAAGTAGACATTGGAATGAGCTGTCCAGGGAGGTAATGGAGTCACTGTCCCTGGAGGTATTTAATTACAGACTGGATGTGGCACTTGGTGCCATGGTCTGGTTGACACAGTGGTGTTCAGTCAAAATCTGGACTCAGTAATCCCAGAGGTCTTTTCCAACAGAACTTACTCTGTGATTCTCTGGAAGATGGATGCAAATAGTCTTGTTTAACCGTGTGCTGTCAGGGGCTTCGGGAGAAAAACAGAAAAAGTTGTGAAAATTGTGATGAACCTGTGTATCTCACACAGGGTGATAGTGGCTGATCCTCTGCCAGCAGAGTGCCTGGAGCTTGCATCCCTTGCATCTCCCAGGTGTCCCACCATCCCACTTCTCTCTCCCGCTGTTTACCATAGAGGCACTGG
Source organism: Struthidea cinerea (assembly GCA_013397865.1). Taxonomy (NCBI): domain Eukaryota; kingdom Metazoa; phylum Chordata; class Aves; order Passeriformes; family Corcoracidae; genus Struthidea; species Struthidea cinerea. The sequence goes on from VZTI01005557.1 coordinate 1,249,270, forward strand.
GCTCTTCCCTGAAGGCGACACAGCAGTTTTGTGTCATCTCTGTATGTTCACTGTCACCATTTATCATTGTTTGCTTATGTCTTTTACAGAATAAGAACAAAATAGGTTTGACGTGCCTTTTGAGGCATTCTTGAGATGGGTCACTTGAGTCCAGCCAGTGGATTGTTTACATTGAAGCACTGCTTGCAAATTCCTGCAAATGCTTGTGGGGTTCTCTTGGGTCCTTCCTAAGCAGTGGTGTATAAGCTGAGCACAGGTCAGAGCCAGTGGGGAAAAACGCCCATTTTTCCAGGTTCAATTTGCTTCAGTTTCCTGAGTTTCAGCTTCAACTTAGTTCTTAAACTTCTTATTTAAGAAAACTTTCAATTTTAAAGGCTAGAGTACAAAGCTGGGGTTTGGCTTTCACCCATGCTTTGGCTGTAGTAATCTCACCTTTCAGTGCACCTGCTTGGAGGGGCTCATAGCTGGAAGACAGAAATCTATTAGAGAGCTGTGTTCTCAGTGCCTTGCTATGTTACACCGGAGCAGGTACTCATTTGCACAACACGTAATCAGTGTTAGAGCAACACTGCTCGTACAGAGTGATTTATGGTGGTTTCAGTATCTGCGGGCTGTTCTTCTGAACAAATGTTACTGGAGAGTCTTGGAGAATATTACACTGCAGTCTAAAATCATTTCTGATTGCTTTGTGATATTTTAAGGCTTTCAGCCAACCTGTTTTGGGTGGCTGTAAATGCACTGTGAAGCAGCGTTCACACGAGTGTTGCAACAGAAGGTATGGCTGCCCTACATACTGTAATGGGTAGAAATTCCCAGGATCCCTGGCAAGCACTAAAAATGAGCTGGAAGCAGCTTAGCTGTAGTAACAGGGAGCTGTGTGTGGCTGAGGAGCTGACGAAATCAGCCGGCACAGTGAGGTGGTTCTGACACCCCAGAAAGCAGGTAAAGCACAGCCAGCTCGGCGCTAACTCACACGTCTGCACGGCGTAAACGTGCCCGCTGAAGGCTTGAATAAAACATTCCTGAGCTGCTGTTTCCCTGCTACCAGCTCATGTCCCACATGCACCTGGTCTTTGACCAGTGTTGGCACTCGTTCCAGCTGGAAACATCACTTAATTCATGCCAGAGGGTTTCTGTGTGTGAACAGAATGGTGGATTGAGGCATCAAGAATTCTCTGTACTCTTGATGCAGGAAAAAAGGGACGTCTCTTAATACCCATGTACGTAAAACAAACCAAACAAAAAACCCCTTAATTTTTATACTTTTTTGTTTTGTTTTGTTCTTTAAAACATTGACTGAAATTTTGAAGATGTAGCACATTCTTTCTAAGAATATTTTTGTAAACAATATTGAGTACACTAGTAAAGCAGGTCTATGGGGGCATGCCTTGACTCCAGCTTGCAGGTATGATTGCAGAGTGGGTGGCTTTGCTCTGCATTGTAGTATTGCTGATGGAATTGCCTGATGGAACTCAAGTTCAGTTTGTGGCACATGCAGTCAGAGGGGTTCAGGGAGCATGTCTGGAGCTCGTATTTACAGCTGTGCCTTTTTGTTAGCCTTGGATCAGGTAGTTTTTATCTCGGTGTATCAACCTGGTTTCTTTCCTGGTTCTGTACTTCTGCTCCAAAATGCAGCCACAACTGAGAAAGGCAGGTTTGGACAGAGATAGTGTTATCTCGTGCCTATCAGGACCGGGTCTGAAAGCAAAAGGAAGTTTGATTTCTTTAACTGTAATGGAGTACTGTCCCTTACACAGCTTGAAAAGAGCAGCCTTTGTTTCCTAGATCTGATAGTTCTGCCACAGTGATAGGTTTGCCTGAGTAACTTATTCCTCCTTATCTTGTGTGTGAATTTGGATTTCCAATGAAAAGAGTGGTTTCCTTGCTTATCACATCCAGCACCTGAAGGATCTTGTATTCAACCTGATTTTCCAGCATTGCCATCCTGAACTTTAAGATCAGGTGGTTGTTTAACCACAGCTTCAAAAACAAAGAATCCATTTTTTCCATCTTTGTTCTGCTTAGTAACTCTGCAGTTTCTTTGTGTTCAGTTTATTAATAAATAATGGGATTTATTAATAAATAAATAAATAGGCTCTTGAAAATGTTTCAGCTTACCCGCTATGGTAGCTGTTGGCTGTGGGTTTGCTTTTTAACATTACACTAAGCAAGTTCCTGAATGGCTTTGTAACCAGGTCTTAAAGCCAGGTTTGCAGTATGTTATAAAATTTACGAAGTGGCAAACTTGCTTTAGGATTGGGAGATGAGACCAACACTCCTGGCAAAATGGGCTGCTGAGTATCAAAGCTGAGAGAAATTATGCTCAAAATCATCCAGTTTTCAAAATCCTAGTGGTCTTTCCCAGTAGCATGTGTGAGATGCAATTTGCTGCCACCTAAAATTTGCTGCTCTTGCTTCTGTCTGTGCTGCCAGTCTGTCCTTTGTGCTGGTCACGACGTGACTTCTGTGTGACCTGGTCACTGCACGAGAGCAACAGAAAATAACAAGGGCTTTCCACCGATGTACAGCTGTGACCTGCCTGAGATGGGATCACTTGGGCTAGCAAGAATGGGATCATCACAAAGGAAGCAGAAGCAAGGGGTTAGGACTGCTCTTTTCAGTGAGAGAGAGTTGGACTGGCTCCCTTTCTCGCCCGTGATGCCTCCAAAGGGACTCAGTTTTTGCTGGCACTCTGAGCAAGCAGCTGTGTGCTGCATTTGCCTGGGGTTTCTGCAGGGAGGTTCCTCTGGTTGCCCCTGATAAGGGGTTGTCTCCAGCACACACTGGTAATGCTTAACCTGGGGACACTGGTGTCCACTACCCTGCCTGTTTGCTGAGCTAATCTGTGCCCTTAGTGCAGTTAATCAAGAACACTCAGGGGTGGGCTCAGTTCACACTTTCTCACACACAAATCTTGATGCATGTTAGTTTGCACACAGCAATGAACAGTATTATTGATTAACCCTTAACGAGCCCGTGCTATTGAGACTTTGGTGAAAACAGTAGAAATACAACCTAGGAAAGGAAAGCTGTAACTATGAAATCTGTTATTTCTGTTTTCATGCCAGCCACTTCTGTTTCAGGAGAAGCAGTAGCCTCTCCCTTCCCTGTGCTGCTTTTATCTCCCATCCAAAAAAGCCTTGCCAACAACCTGGTATCTCAGTAAGCACAGCCTGGTTGCCTGCCTTCAGGAGGCTGCTGCCAGCTGCTCGGCTTAAAAAACTTGTAGACCACTCTCAGTGTTCCTGGGGATGGCAGGGGGCTTTCCAGAGAAACACCAGCTGGGCCTAGTCCCTTTTCCCTCCATGTGCCATTTCACTCAGGTGCCCAAAGAACACAAGCATATATGGAGCAAAGAAGGGATTTAATTCAGCTGTGCCCATGACTGTGCAAAGCACCCTCTGACATGGATGAGGACTGTACAGAAACCAAGATTGCAGGAGAGTGTGCTGACAAAAGGAAAGATTTATTGGTCTAAACCCTATATTAATATTTAAGAAAGCAAGCAAACAACAAACCCACAGCGTGCAACCTCCCTGGTGCAAGCTTTCAATTTGTACACGTAGTTATTTCACAGAAGATTCATTTTGGACATTGACATCTTGCTTGGTCTGTTCTCCACTGTACAGGGTAGTTGTATAGTATCCAAGTGCTCCAAAGCTAATAAAATCACCTTCCCTGGTGATGCTGAAAAACCACATTCTTGCTTTTAACAGAGGGGAATATTCTGACTTGCTCAGGAAAAGGGTATCCTAAGGAGAATGGAAACCAGAAATACTCAGTCCATACATGTACTGTATGAGTCCTTTCGCCCATGGTTTTTTGATGTGGAAAAACTGCTATTTTCCTCCCCTGAAACAACCTTCCCATAGATGTTCCCAAGCCCTGAGTTGTTTTCCTGCAGAGTATGGTCAGTTGTTTCTTTTTCAACTCCTTTGACTGGCAGTGCCCTTTATGGTCCGATCACAGAGAACAAGAGTTAATTAGGATCTTTGAGGGGGATTAAGAGCATTTTAAACAAAAAACTATCCTCAGGCTGTTAGGACTGCTTTGGGAACAATTAGGGTACAGGAAGATGGGAAGAGGGACTTCTGGTACATGATTTGACAATCCAGTTGTGACCAGGCCAGAGTGATGTTCCTCTCACATCATGTTGGCCATTTCTTCTTTTGGCAAGGTTTATTTCCTATGGGAGTCGGCCACGATGAGTGGTGTCCAGGGACAGCGTTTCTGCTCAGGTTTTTTCCATGGTATGCAGCTGATTTTCCAGCATGCAAGTCACACGTGCTGACAAGAATGAGATGCACCTGTTCCTTGACCACAGCCCACTGCACAGATGCAGATTTAGAGCCCCTAAAAAGAAAGGGCTGGAGGGTGTGGACCAGTTGAGCTGGGTAATTTCACTGCCAGAGGTATTTTTAGTATAAACTGTGTACTCGCATCTAAGTTTAGAGTGATTGTAATTATGTTAGAAGTTTTGTTATACAAAAATAAACAGCTGCTGGAGACTGAGGGCAGCTCGGGACCACAAAGCATTGAATGCACTGATTCACACCACGTGGCAACGCTTTTTCTAATGTGCCCATTGGGATTCCTTGCCTAAACTCTTCTGCCTGCTTCAGCAAAGTGTTTTACTCTTCGTCAATTTCAGCAGAGCATTTTTGGTTATTTTCTGGGGTTTTTTGTTAACTGGGCTGTGAGAGGTGCTGTCATCATCTTCTCAGCAATGCCTGTACTTTGATTATAAACTGCAGATTTTTCCTGGCAAAGAAACACTATATTTACAAATGTACTATGTTGTACCTATGTGCTTCACATTGCCCTGGGCTGGTCTCTCAAATCTCAAGATTTTTGAAGATGCCTGCAATGGATTTATTGGATGTATGCAGGAAGTGTGGGCTGCAGAAGGACAGCATTCACTTTATTGTGCTTACAAGGGGTTTGCTAGCCAAGGGCAAAGAACGCTCTTCCTTAAGCTTTCAGTCAAAAACCAGTCTAGACATTTTTATCACATTAAACAGTCTGAAGCATTTAATAGGTATGTGACAGGAAAAAAAAGCAGTCTGAACTGGCTGACCAGTTTTCCTATGGGAAAAGCCTGCTGGGCTCAAGTTTTTATTCTTTGCAATGGTAATTATTATGCTGGAAATGCTTAACAGTGATGAAGACAAAGCTGGTTTTAGACATGTAAAAATGTTACCTTCACTATCCACGGGGTCTGCTGTGCTTTGGGTGTGACACTGCTCTTTATTTTGATGGGCCCTGCCTTTCCTGAGTGTGTGTGCCACTTGTTACTGAGCTGTAGGAGGCCAGAGTGGATGGTAAGCACCACTTGAGAATACTTCAGTTCATCCAGCCAGTGCAAATGGCAAAACATTTCCTTTCTGTCTCTGCAAGGGTCCCTTTATCAATTTTTATGATGTAACTGGTTGCATCTGTTGATTCCTACTGCGTTTGATGGCTTCTAAACAGACTGCTCTTTCTTTGACCTCCACCCTCATGTCTACAATCAGTTCTTTCACCTTTCCAGGCTTCTTCCCCACTAATCACTTGGTTTGTCTGCAGCATGGGGCAGTGCTGAACTCCTCACCTCCAGGAGCCCTGCCATCCCCACTCCTGAGCTGTCACAATAAATGACCCCCCTCTGCTCTTGCCTGGAATGTTGGCAGTGTTCTTGCCACTTCTCTCTTTTTCACACCACCACCACCACCGCCCCCCTGCCCCAGACACCAGTGTTTTGTTTTGTTGGTCTTTCTTAGTGTATATTCCACCCAGTTCCTTCCTTTCCAACCATATTGCAGTAACCCAGCTTCATACTTGGAATAATCTCTAAAAATAGCCCTGCCTGTGCTATCCCAAATAATTTCCATTTCAGCTTTCCCAAACTATCTGCTGTTCTTTCCTAGCATGGTGAAAATGTGGCCATCTTCCCTTTTGATTTCAGCTGTGTTGGTCTGCTTGGGCACTTCGTCATGTCTCAGCCCACATCAGTGCCAGACACCCCATCCTTGCTTCCTGTATCTTTTCCTGTTGGTTAGTTCCTTCCTCCTCTTTTCAATTCTTGTGCTCTTCCCCACACATCCGTTTCACTTCTTTCCGCCCTGTTGGTTGTCTGGAGTCAGGAATGTCCTCCTGTTCAGGGTGCTAATATAGTCATTATTGAGGCATTCAGCTGTTTACATACCTTGAGAGCAGCACCCCTAAAATGTCCCTCTGAATATTAATGTACAGCTTGTTTAAGAAATAGGGTAAAACTAGGCATTGTCAGCTATTAAAGAGAGGGGTGGGGCAGTGCTCCAAGCCAGCAACCTCTCCAAATCTTCCTGCTGGATGCATTTCGGCTTGTTCAACGATGTGCATGCGTGATGTGCATGCTCTCACTTTTCCGGGGAGAGAGGAGAAAGTGCTGCTCGTCTCCCTGCCTACGTGAGTGTGTTCCACATGTATCTGTGAGGGCAGAGATATCCTCTGCTTGTGCTACATGTGTCCCTTTCCCCCTCAGCAGCAGGTGGCAAGAAAGAGCAGTGATGAGGAGGAGCTCAGAGAGGTATCAGCTCCCCCTCTCCCTTCCTGCTGCTTGACACTGAAATTACATCTCAAAGTTAGGAATTCAGAGAAAGTGAGTCCCCTGGCTCTGCTGTCGCCAGTTGGTCCAGAAAAATCGGAATAAATGGAAGTTCTCAGCATGCTGTAAATCCTGCTGTTTATTAGGAGCTGTCAAAGAAGCGTTCCAAATGGGCTGTGAGGGCCAGCGGGCCATACCAGCGCTCCTGACTGGCAGCCTGGCTCTCCTTTCCGTCTCCATACTGCACAAATAGGTTACATACCAACACTTTTATTTTTATCCCTTTAGGAATACTGTGTCAAATCATCCACTTGCAGCAATCAAAAATTGAGATGCCTTTCCTTCAGAAATTTCATATATATATATATATATATGAATAGTTGAACAATCCGAAATGCATCCAGCAGGAAGATTTGGAGAGGTTGCTGGCTTGGAGCACTGCCCCACCCCTCTCTTTAATAGCTGACAATGCCTAGTTTTACCCTATTTCTTAAACAAGCTGTACATTAATATTCAGAGGGACATTTTAGGGGTGCTGCTCTCAAGGTATGTAAACAGCTGAATGCCTCAATAATGACTATATTAGCACCCTGAGCTGTTTCATCAGATAAAGTTCTGAGTGGTCTCAGGCAGCCTCCCTTTACCCCAAAGAGACAACAGCTGTCAGTTCGCTAGCGACTGCTGTGACAGGAAACAGAGCACAATGTCAAGAGAGTTGTTTTAATATTTGATTAGTAGAAATGAATATGCAAATTGCACGGGTTCTCTGAGGCAGGGATTAGTGAAAGAGACTGCGATGCCATGTTTTATGCATTCCCATTTTCTGCTTGTGGTTAACTATGAGATTACCGGCTGAAGGATTGGGGGTATTTTTTGTTTATCCTTGCCCACATTACCTGCACAATCTTTCTTATTGTTTTCAGAGCTTCTGGGCAGTGGCACAACAACCATTTTAAAAAGAAATGTGGCTGAAACAAATTGACAAGAAATGCTTACTCTGCCGCCTACCTTCCATAATGAAGGAATAATAACTAAAAGCTCAGAACCAGTTGCTTTTCCTCTTGCTTCTCTAAGAAATTAAAGATATAAATAAGTGATAACCCGGTATATCTCCAACATGGCTGTCCGTCTTTGTCCTGCTGGAAAGAGGGCTTCTGGATTTTCAAATTATAGACAGCAGTTTATTTTCAGCCTTGCCTAATTGTGATACACTGTGTTTAGAACCGGGGCAATCTCATCTTCAACGAAATGCCCAGTTTGTTAATGAGTTAGCACTGGGAGTTACTGGTGATGAGAGGTGTGCTTAGCATCACTAAGTCTGTAATTAAAACAAGTCTTGCTCGCCTCATTCTTCAGAGGGAGGAAGACAGGAAATAGCAGAATGTCCATCCAGGACTCCAGAGCTGTCTGGCTCACCACCAACTGCAGCCTGCATCCCTTGACTCCTACCTACCCCAGAGGGGATGTGTTTTTCCTGAACAATTGATGATGAGTGTTGGTTTTGCATACAACAGGCAGAGTGACTGGGGGTGAGGGGAATAGACAAGCTGAACCTCTGCAACAGTGTTAAGGCCAGACAATTGCTCTTATTATTAGTTTTTCCCCATCCATTAAATGTCATTCTGATTCCGAGATCTGTTTTTTGCACAGGAGTGTTGAAGTGCACACCATGAGCCCCATATAGTTTTTTTTCCTGATACTGACTGGGAGATTTTTTTCTGTGATGTGAACTTGAAATCTTGGCAGAAAAATCGAATGAAACCAGCCAACTAAAATCTCCATGGGGAGCTGCAGTCTGCTCCAGCCACACTTCAGCAAGGGCAGCTCACAGCTCTGCTGCTGTGCTTACTTGAGCCTGGGTCTGTCACAGAACGGAGCAGGAAAAAAAAGCTGCACCTAGGAATCTCTCCTAACCACAGTTTGGATTTTTACTGCTGGCCTGGGCAGAAGGAAGGTGGCTAATTTCCATTCCATCCAGCTGATAATGCCCTGCCTGCCTTCCCCTAGCTCTGAGGTGATTCAGGGGTGATGATAAAGGGAGATGAAAACAAACAGGCTGTTGGGTGTGAGGAAGGAAGGAAGGACGGAAGGAATGCACTGATCAAGTGCAGATGCCAGGTCTATGCTTCTTGCTTTTCATTCCTTATTACCTTCTCCAGTTTAAAGAAGGGAATGTGAAACCCTCTGTCTCTAGGGTGGAAGGTGGGTGCTGAGATGGAACCTGAGCAGCCTTACATCTTCTGATGCAATGAAGATTTTGATACCAAAATCTTCTTACCAATGTCATGGGTTAAACTGCACAATGACAATCTTAAAAGTATAAACGCCCCGTGCATTTCCATGGTGACTGTAGTTCACAGGCTTTATCCAGGGTCCCAAGAAATTTGTAATCAGTTTAAACTTTCAACAAATGCCTACTTTTAACACACTGCCAACTGTCAAATAATGAACGCAGCTTTTTGATATTAATGCATTTTAGACTGCTGCAACAATTGCCAAAGATCACCTTAGCTTGTCTGAAATTTTAAGCCAGCAGTGTGGGTCACTCTTGTTTTCTCAGAAATCATCCAGAAAACCAGCAAATTATAATGTCACTTTCCTAATTTTAGATTTTAAAGTCACTTTTATGTTCCTCACAGCTTATTAGTTTTTAATGTATCTGTATATTTTGAAAAAGATCCTAATAAATCATGTCCAAACTTTAATAAAGTTTGGTTTGAACTGAAGTACCTGACCATAGGAGGGATTATTTCAAACACGCAGGGATTTAGAAGTTATTACAAAAATATGATCTTGACCTTTCATTGCATTTTATTAATACAAAGTCTGTGTCAGTGTTTGGAAACAGACAACTGCGTCCTCAGGATGTGGTCACGGAGCAGCTGATAGCTGTAGTTTGTTTTATTTTGTTTGAGGTACTACATTGTGTTTTTTTCAACACTTTTCCTTGCACTTAAAAAGGAAAGACTGCTGATATTAATGTAGTTTGGAAGTTTGTTTTCGTGGTATTTGTAGATAATAATTCGGTCTTAGAATCTTGCCGTTGTTTTATGTCCTTGGATCCCCAAACTCTTGCATTTGTAACAGGAGTGATGCTCACTTAAGGTTGTTTGCTGTTCTTCTGTACTCCCACCTGAACTCTTCCTAGAATTTTAACCTCAAACATGTATTGATCTCTTCCTATCATATTAAAATACAGAAACCACTTCTGCTTAAGATCTTTTAGAGCACAAAGCTCCAGAATGAAGCTAAAAAGTAGAAACTGAAGTTCTAAATGTCAAAATCGCCCATGATTTTAATTCAAATAATTTGCACAAATACTTTGTGCAGGTGTAAGTGAAAGTGAGAAACACTGCTCACTGACTTAAGGTATCTTGTGTTACCTGTCAGCAGCAGATTAAACAACAGTAGAAATTAAGTATGGTATTAATTGCCCAAAGATCATATTAAAAACTTGTTTTTTTAATAAATCTCCCAAATCCCATTCCTTAAGAGTTTGTTGCTGTAATGATACAAGGTGTCAGAGTTTACAAAACTGTAAAGAGCGAGTCTGGGCTTCAGTAAACCAGAAAATACTTGAGATGTTTTGCAAGTGCTACGTGTTGGTTGGTTTGTTTGTTTGTTTGTTTGTTTTATTATTCCATGAGGTCGCCTTTGTTTTAACACTGCCTTCTCTTGAAAGCCTCAGAGTGAAGTAATTAAACTTAATAAAAGTCGCTGCTGGTTAAATCCAGATACATTGTATACATCTATCATGTGCTCTAGCAATCCAGAAAGGATCTTGGCAAGGCTTACACAAACCATTGTTTTCATCAAAGGCCAATTTGCTCTCTATTACTACCTGGGGACGAGATGGTTTCCAGGAAATGGGACACTTGACATTATACTAAATAAATCCTGAATGCCTCTAAGACTTCTGCTTGATTAAAGATAAAAATGTAGCGTCTTCCACATTTTTAGACAGCTTAATGTTTTATGTGGTTAGTGTTCATTATTGGAATGAGACAAAACAGGGAAAGTTCTAGGGAATGGTTCCTCATCACATGCTCACATTATGAAATGAAGTTCACTTGTCAGATCAAAAGCAAAATGTTACTGTTAGATGCATGCTGACTAATAAGTGTAAATGAAAATCAATGGTCACTTACTGTCTTTTGATGAGTCAGATTGCTATATCCTCTGTACAATTCGCAGCATTATGAGCATTTTCCCTCCTGAAACAATCCCTTGGGAAGATCTGTGCCTTTGCCTTTGCCTTTCACCTTTGCTGTTACAAAATCGAGAATGTGAACACCAAATTTTCTATCACCAGAAGGAAAGAAAAGTAAAACCAACTTTCTTATTCAGTGAAGTTTGTAGTTTTGTAAGTATGGTTTATCATTTTTCAATAAAAAATACACTTAAGTTTTCAGTAACTTCCAGTTCTGATAGCTCTGCATTGTGGCTCACTATTCAAGTCATACTTTTTTCTGGGAATATGTTTAGATTCTCTAAGTGCATTAGGAGTTTCTTTGGGAATTAGTAAAATTTTACCTTTTTTTTGAACACTTCGGTGTTGAAATTGCCGAGTTACTTTTGTTTTTCCAGGCATTTCAAGTGGCATCTATCTGAAGGCTCATTTTAGTCAGCAAGTGAAACTAATAAAGTTGGTTGTGGCACACAAGGACTAATCCCAATCCTGTCAACGCTGTGTGACGAGTCCAGATGACTTTGGTGATCCATTTGGATCAATTCAAAAGGGAAACTCTGCTCCAGTGGCTCTGTATTGCTGCTGAGCAGAGAAATAATTTGCTTTCTTGGGACTACAAGTATCTGTAATTTAGAAGCTTGTGAGGAATTAGACCTGAGTGAATCATCTGAGAAGCTTTCCATAACGGCTTGATTTAAATATTTTTCTCACTGTCAGAACACAGTCTTGTTGGAAATATAGCAGAGTAAGTTTATGTACAAAACCAGCATGTCTCTTTATACACCATTCACTTCTCATGAAGGCAAATGTTCTCTCCTGAAAAGGATGGGTGGTAAGCACTTATGCCAAAAAATGAGAGTTTTTGAATGAATAGGAGGGCTGGGGAAAACTCTAGATATGAACAAACTAGGAAGCCATTAGGACAAAAAGAAAAAAATGTGAGGAAGCTGGGAGGTGCTGTTTGAGTCCTGTGTTTTATCCTAGGAATTCTACCTGCTAGAAACAGGCCGTCATCAGAGGAGGTGACTGAGGCAGAGCTGGGACCTGAAGGCAGGACCAGGAGCAGGTGCGCTCATTTCGGAGCCCTGCACTGGGCAGCCTCACTGAACTGGGGGAAATGCTCAAAAGATTGGTTCAGAACAGGCCCCTTCTTGTTGTGGTCTAACCCCTCAGCTGCCCCTGCGTGCCAGTGCATTCCAGCAGTTACAACGGAATGGAAAAGGAGACAAAATGGAAATTGAGACGCGATGCACGCTCAGGCGCCTGTTGTATGTCTGTTGTTGATCCTGGACCTTGTTTTGGGGAGAACTGTTTTAAGTTGCTTGCATTAGCTGTGGGAATAATGCGTTTAAAAATAGCCTGCTGAAAAATTGCTCTTTTAAAAAAAGGAAAAAAAAAACCAACAAACCAGCAAAATTTGACTTTGGAAGAGCCTGGAGAGCTGTGAAATCTTGGAATTGTTTTATAACATAGTGCGGGCACTGCAGAAATTCAGCAGTGTGGCTCTCCCTGTTTCTTTTAGGATTCACACTACAGTGGCTTTTATTTTCTTAAAATTTACTCTGAATTTTAAATTCTAGTGTTGAAACCAAGGTTTCATCTGTAAAAAACACCCTGTCTCTGCGTTTTGCTTATGTTGATGCCAGTACCTTTATGACCTAATGAATTTGACATTGAGGAGTAAATATATGAAGACCTGACTTTTCTTCAAGTTTCCAGAAATGATTATAGTATTTGAATATGAAAGTACTTCAAAGCCTCATTATAAAATGAAAGGGGCTTTTTAGTAAGAATTTCTGTGCTGCGCTGCCTGTTTAGTCATGGACAGCTGGATTTTCACTCTAGTCCACAGCTCTGCAGGTAGACTTGCTGGACTGGGATGGACTCCATAAAAAGGCCCCAAAAGTTGGAGAGGTCTGCTGATCTAGATCTGATTGTCTTTGCTATGAAGAATCTTATTCACCAAACAGGAGTGGTGGTGAAGGTTGTATGTACTTCAGAGTGGGGGGAAAGAGTGGGAAATGGATTCGTCTTTTGGGTTTTTTCAATTGCTTCCTTGTATCTGTAGGAAAAACAGGTATTCCTGGGCAAGATTACTGAACTCAGCATAGTGTTGGGCAGGTGCTGCACTTGAAACCCACACAGACAATAACTGGGGCAAGTTTAGGGGGTGTAATTCAAAGAGGTAAGTGGTGAAATGGCAAACACAGAGTGTGGAGCCCCCTCACCTCTCACTCAGCAAATAGGGATTCATTCCAGAGGCAAAAATAATAATTACTAAAAAAAAATTTGACAGGTCCTGTTACGATACTCGAGGCTAAGCGAGCTGCGGAAATTGTGAGTTTCTGTGTTTGAAATTGGGGGGGTCAGCTCTAAGGAACTCTGCTGTCCTTTCCAGCAGTGTCTCAACATTGACAGGATGTTTATGGGATCCAAGGAGTATCCTATCCATCACGCTGGCCGGCCCTGGGGATTAGTTTAGAATATCACCTCTTTCCCCAAACATTTGTCTCCTTCGTATTAACAGAATCCTTTCCTCCTCCTGTTCAGCCACACCTTGTCCTTGTTTTGGTCAAAGAATGAAAAACCCCAGGATTTATAGTCCACACGCCCCAGATTTCGCTTGGTACAGCCAAGCTTACAAAAGAGGAAGGCTTTTGTGTTAATTAATGCTCTTCTGGATATGGTTGATTTTGTGTCCTCACTCTTTGGGTACTCCAGGTTAATTCCATGTGATCCAAATCATGCCTTCAGGCATAAATCAGTGCTGAAAGAAAGGGAGATACCTCAAAAGGCATTCAACTACTGCACTTCATGTGCCTCTCCCTTGCAGTCATTAATTAAGTCCTGAGGTGCATTTATATGAGTGTTCTCTCTGCTTTTGTGAATGGTATTCAGAGGAGATGTTGTACTTTGAGAACTCTTAAGTCGGTAAGATTTGATTTCAGTTTTTAAAGGCGGTATAAAAGTTTTCAAATTAAAATTTTGCTGCCTTTAAATTTAGTTCCTTAACCTTCTATGTCTCCCAGTTGAATCTTCACACATTTCATTGTTATTAAATTTCTTCAAAGAGAGTTTCTCATCAAAGTGACGATATACGCATGCATTTATTTGCAGCCATATGAATGCTAAAAAGTCATGTTTGTTAGGGTTTGCTGGTCGGGATTGGTTTTGGTTTTCACTCTCTTCGAACTGCTAAAAAATTAATGAAGGTTAACAGAGATCCAGAGAGTGACAGGGGAATATTTTGTATTTTATTTTGGTGATCTTAAAAGCTAACAGGGTTAAGAAAAAACCGGATTTTTGAGAGGAGTGTAAGAAATGTGAGAGACTGAAAAGAGCTTTTCTAAAGGCAGGGAGAAATTTCCTCACCTTCTGCACAGCTGCCAAAGCATACGGCGTAAAAATGTTGCTTGTTACAATTCCTCCAACTGCTTGCTATGTGTACTCAAGCTGTCTTTCCCTCACACTTCATCTGTCTCAGTTCATCTGTAAACCGAAGTGACCTGCGAGAGCAGAGCTAGAGAAGAGATTGGTAAAGCGGTAAATAACAACGAGCTTGAGTCCCCGAGACAGAAGTTGATTGCTTGGTGAGTTACGAGCAATCAGGAGTGTTTTCTTGCCGCTAAACACGAGGTTATGCAAATACGATGAAAGGCTGTAATCCTGGTTCCTGTGACAGGGGGTGGTGCTGGGTTACTGCGTCCTGGTCCAGACCCCCGACTGCAGAAAGGCAGCTGGAAAAGTGGAGAGGGCTCAGGCTGGCTGCAAGGTTTGAAAAATGCGCATTGCTGCAGAAACTGAGGAGCTCCTTCTATTTAATGTCTCAGCGATGAAGTAACGAGTTCATCAGACTGTGTGAGTACCAGATAAGGAGAAGACCCCTGCGAAGGAGGGATTTTACGGAGCTGTGTTTCTGTGACTGGCTGGTGAGCTCAGCCAAGCTAACCAAGTGCACGTGTGTAGCGTTAAGGTAATGAGTCTTTCTGAGAGTTAATGAGTCTTTCTGAGAGTTAATGAGTCTTTCTGAGAGTTCAGTGTTTGCTCAAGCACTCTTTACATCCAGGTTTCAGAGTGCCAGCTGCTGGAGGAAGCATTAGGATGTGTCTTACACGGGAGTTCAGAGCGTTGAAGAACGCGTAGGTTTTTAAATCTGGGTTTGTGTGGGCTTCAGTGCCCGTATAAAAGGGTAAAAGCCATTTATATAGGCTTGGGACTGTGCAGGAGTATTCTTCACAGCCTTAAAAGTGCCACCACGTTTCTGATGTTTTAGCACAGAATGTGTCGGCTTTTCCCAGAAGGACGGGAGCATTTATTGCTGCATGAACTACCTGTTGCATTTGAA
Organism: Struthidea cinerea; assembly: GCA_013397865.1. Taxonomy (NCBI): domain Eukaryota; kingdom Metazoa; phylum Chordata; class Aves; order Passeriformes; family Corcoracidae; genus Struthidea; species Struthidea cinerea. The sequence goes on from VZTI01005557.1 coordinate 1,264,369, forward strand.
GGAACTTTTCTTCTTGAGACCATTCTGATAATAGAAGACATTTAAATAGATAGGGGAACAGCCACCATGCCATAAAAATAGTGGTTATCACTTCAGGTGTGTATGTTTTAAGTTCCCTTTGCTCCAAGAACAACCACTAAGTTTCCAATTTGTTGTGATTATTCTGAGCCAGCATGTGAAGTCCATGAGCTGTATAGAACATGACCCCATCATGCTACTGCAGTGGGGTGGCTGTCCTGTTATCCACCTTCCCTCATGGAATGAGGGAGAAGCAGCTCTAGGCTGATCTAAACTGGAAAACACATGAAAATTATAAATATTTAAAAAAAAAAATAGTAATTTGGCACGTTCCTTGAAAGGATCTCAAAACATCTCGTAATCCTCATGAATAAAATACTATTCCTTGTTTACAGAGTGGCAAGAGCTAAATGCACAGGACTGGCAAAAGGAAAAGGGGGCTTTTGATAAGGTATTGGATATAGATGATCTGTTGTATTCAAACCATCTCTTCATTGGGAGAAAAGAGGTACAGATGAATAGTTTAAATATCATTTAGCCTTTTTGGTTTTTAGATTAGGAAGCAGAGATCTATTATTTTGAATTTTCATCCTGTTTTCAATGAAAATGAACACTTAATGGTGACATGTATATATAAATTTCAAATTGTATTTTTGATTGTTGTAGAGAATGAATTCATTTATCTTATTCCTAAGGCTTTGGAAATGTGATATATACTTTTGATATTTCTGTATCAATGACCAAAAAAGGGCAGGAGATGGATTAACATGAAAATGTGCTTGGCATGTTTTAAGTAGTAGGGCTATTTTTTCAGTGGAAAATTATCAAAATAACTGTTCTTAAAGCCAGTGTTGGGCAGAGACTTTTAACAGTTCTTTTGTTCTCATTCTTTTTCTTGTTAGAAGATGTTTTATGCGAATGAAAACAAGACAGAGAAGGGGGACACTACAAAATTCTTGAACTTTTTAAAGCACTTGCATTCACTCTGGGTTTAAAATTCAGCCGAAGAAGATGTTTCTGTCTGCGTGGATTGCCCAGGCTGTCATGCTCTCCCTGGAGTTTTATGTAGGCTCTTTATTCTTCTCACTTGGACAAATTTTCCCGGGCCTTGTGCCTGTGCTGCAGCGGATCCAGAGCTGAGCTGGTGACACTTAACCCGTGTGGTGCCTCTGGGGACAGTCAGGAGCGGCTGAGCATCACCAGTTGTCAGGGCAGGGCTGGGACAAGCAGGACACGGTGAGGTCAGTGGTGTGGCCATGTCCTCCTGTCACCCTCACTATCCCATCTCGCAGGATGATTTCCTGACATCCAGCACGCAGGCTTATCTCGCCTTGCTGCTGCCAAGGGTATTCCCACTTTTTCTGCTCCAGTGTGCAAAGGGATAATCAGGACACTGTGTGTCCTGGATGGCATTAGGAAGCAGGAGCAATCACTTCAGATTAAATGAACTTCAGTATTTCAGAGTGTTTAGTTGGGGCATTTTCTGGTGTAAAGCAGTGTAACCTGGAAGGCATTGGAAGGGATACTGGATAATTTGCAGTCTTTCTTGTAATGTCCATACAATATGACTTCTGAGTTTTATCTTAAATTAATAATTTTGTTCACTTTTGTCCTCTTGCAGAAGTGCACAATACAACTAGCTAGTTTTATTTAATGCCCTATATCTCCAAACAGTATTTTTCCCTATGAATTTTGCCATATATGTTATTCATATCTTGAGGTATGGATAAAATATGACTGAAAATACCCTGGACTTTATTTAACATAACTGAAATTTGAAACATAAAATGTATTTTGCCTATGTAGCATACAGTTTAGGATGTTAAGAAAAAATGCAATCTGTCTCTGTAGCATCTGACGATTTCCAGCACAAAAAGCAGCACTTGTCTGCATTACAGGTTGTGGTATTCTGTCACCTAGAGCTGGGTTAATCCCAGCCTCATTGTACTCTAGAAGTTACAGTGCAAGTATTTTTCAAATTATTAAGTCCCTGCACACATTTGACAAGTATTTTGCACTTTAAAGATATGAAACAAAAGTACTCCGAGGAGGAAAACTCTTGATTTGGAAATGCACTGTGACTTTTCAGTACTTCTGTGTGAAAGGAAAAGCTAAAAGTCACTTTTTTTCCTGCTTGGCCTTTGAAATACTCCTTTTGAAGGACAGTAATTGAACTGTGCTTTTCCATTCCATTTCAGGTTTTTCTTCCGTAATCATGGCAAAACCTTATGAATTTAACTGGCAGAAGCCAGTTCCCTCTTTTATGCAAGATGGAGCTGTGTTTGATAGATACGAAGAGGTAAGAGGCCAGTTGCCTTTCATTTGCTATTCTTTTTTAAATATGCAGAAGTTCTAGAATGTTTCATGTTTTGCTTTCATTGTACACAAAGAAACTTTAATTTTTTCTGGTAATACCTCCAGAAATGTCTGTGGGGAGGCAATACCAACACACTTTATTGCTATATAGGTTTTTTTTTTTTTTTTTTTTGCTTTTAAAAGAAATGGCTTTAAAATATATTTAATCCCTCTGATTTGAAATAAGCCCTGAGGAAGAGAAAAGGAAAATTGGATCAAAATATCTGCAACGTGCATAAAACTCTCATCTTTGCAGATTCATAAAGCACTTTATTGAACAAAGTGAATCCTTCAGTTTTTTTGTGCTATCTATCAAATGGAGGGAGGGAGAATATTGCTTTTTTTATTTTTAATATTTAAACTGAGGACCTGCCTATTACAAGGGAAAGTAAGAGAACACAGAACATTTATATTCCGATTCAAATACATCATTTGAGATCTGGAGTGGTTTTATCTACTTTAGAAAATCAATCTGCACTCTGTCTGAAATATGATTACTGTGATCCTGCTTTCAGCTATGCTTTAATCCACATTTATTAAAGGAATGCAAAACAGGGCATTTTACACAGGCAGCTGAAATAAAGTGCTGAGAAGTTTACCTGATACTCAGCACTGATATGCTGGCAAGAATAATTTTATCAGGGTCTATTTTTAATCTTGTTTGAACAGGAAACCTCTATAAGTTGAAGGTAAGTGCCTGCAGGAATTTAGTATTTTCTTATCTTTTGAAATGCAAGTAAAAGGTATTTCTTATCACAAGGCCTGCCAAGATGAGGATAGTTGGTTTACCCTGTATTTCCAGATTTGTGGCCGGATAAATGAAGTAGATACTGGTGGGCATGGAATTCCTTAGAAAGGCGGTTCAGAAAGGCTTTATTTTCCCTCAGCAAACACTGCTCCAGAAACAGCCCGTGAGGGAGCACAGCCTGTGGTCATTCTCTTGCACCTTCAAGGAGAAACAGAGAATGGGCAGATACAGGAGCGAGTTTTAAGGGCTCAAATATTTGGTGTGATACCGGAGCCACTCGGTGGGCACCTGGGCCTTGGATGTCGTGACAGGGACAGTGCCAGGCACAGTTTGTCCTGTTCTCAGCTGGCACCTCCGTGAGACTCCACAATCCTGGGCACACGTGGGGTGAGGAGCTGGCACCGCGGTCTTGCTTCTTGCAGCTGGATTTGCTGCTGGCCCCCAAAACCCCACAGAAAGGGGGCCCTGCTTTGCCCCAGTGCCGCAAAAGGCTCTTTGTCCATCCCATGATCCTCTCCTGCTCCGAGTGTTGCTGCAGTTTATTCCAGCTTTTCTGTGGCACAGTTGGGAGCCTGGTTTGTTTCCTCACAGAGGACTCCTCTCACAAATGCTCCTTGGTTTTCAATTAAGGAAGTCAGGAAGTTCTGGATCCTCTTTTTCTTGAAGAAGTGATTGATTCTGCACACTGTTTTCCTGCATTTTAGCTTAATTTATGATGCTCTAATTGAGGCTGGAGGTGTGTGGAGGAAATTTCGTTTTAAATTCAGCTAATCTGATTTTTTTCCTTGCCTAGTCTCTTTGGAATGCCATTCTTTCCTGATTTCTTCTACAAATCAATATCCTTCAAGCTCTGCTTGTCAGATACTCTGGCTGCAAAGCACTCACAGCATGTACACTGCCATAGCCCAACAGAAAAGTGCTTCCCAAATTCTGAATGTTTAAAGGAAATGTGGCTGTTTGATCCCGAAGGTGGCATTGGCAGATTATATATTTTTCACCTGAAGGCGTTTAATTTTCAGTAATTTTTTTGAAGTTCCGTTTCATTATTTATTTTTTATTAGGTCAGAATCACTGCTTTTATTGAATAAAACGACCTTGTAGTTGCAATGAGGTAGAAAATATTAATTACGTGCATTCCAGTGTCTCAAGCATCAACAATAAGACAAATCATTAAAAATTATCTCTTTTTTAGAACCTGCCTCTCTTGTTTCTGTTTTTCTGGGAACAGCAAGTGCTGCAGGAGGGTCTTTGGGAAGAAACAGAACAATCCTTGATTTTCAAATGATAAATAATTGATATTTGTCAAACTGACTAAAATAATGGTCCGTATTTTCTTTTCTGTAGGAATCTTTTGTCTTTGAAAGCAACTGTCTCTTCCAAGTGGATGAATTTGGGTTTTTTCTGAGCTGGAAAAGTGAAGGAAAGGTATATTACGATTATGTCAGGAATGTATATTATATATTATTGCACTTGATTTATAGTCTGGTTTTCAAAGATCTAAAATACTGTGTTAGTTTATTTACAAAACTAGTCTTCATCCTGTTCTTTTAGAATTGACAGAAGTGAAGCATGTAAGAGGGAATTAACAGATATTAAAGGGAACTGTGCTGCTTAGTGTTTATTACCAGCGTTTGCAAATAAAATTCGCTGTTTATTTTTGCTGAAATTCCCAAGGGAACCATGTCTCAACAGACCTTTGAACTTGTACCCTTTTTGTCATTTCAGGAGGGACAGGTATTAGAATGCTCCCTGATCAACAGTGTTCGTTTTGGAGCTGTACCAAAGGTACTCTACAGTTACTTTAAACTCTTCATTTAAACAAATAAGACTATTTAAACTGAAGGTGAAATACAGGATGGCATTAATTTCTTTAAATAATACCAGTAGCACAGCTTTTATTTTGCAATCATAGCCTAAAATCTTAGGTTTTGAAGTGATTTGTTGTGATTGCAGTGGGAGGGTTCAGTCATTTGGCCTTTCTGACGTGCTACAGGAGTTTTAAATTATCTTGTAACAGTGTATTGTGATACTTGTTTTAGGGATCTGGGGAACAATGTTTCATTTTCCAAATTTTGTTCCTATGTGTTTGAATTTATTTTATCTTCGTGGTCTATCGGCATAAAATGTAGAAAGATTTGTTTGCATTCCTCTTTATGCATTTAGGTGGTCAGAGAGGGCAGCTGGCCACAGTCTGCCTTTTTAAAGAGTATCAGCAGAAGTACTAGCTAGGAGTTCTGGAGAACCCCAAAACTTTGGAAATCCGCTCAGTGGTAATCTTCAGAATACGCAGGTTTTTCTGCAGTGATTTGTGGCTCTCCCTCCTCCAGGCCCTTAGTTTAGAAGATTTGTTGTGAACTCCGCATTTCCACTTTCACGTGTTAAGTGGTTTTGTGTTGACTGTAGGTTACCATCTCTTGGAAATTCTCTTGGGAATCCATAGATTGAGTTCTCTGCCCCACAGAGAAGGGACGTGAGATGTGGTGATGCAGACAACCCCATGTTCCACGTGCTGACAGCCACACCAATGTGCTTCAGACTTCAGCTGTCTTTTAAAAAATATGCCCATGAAATCTCCGGCAGCAGAGACAACAGCTTGTGTGACACGTCACTAAGAAACAGCCAAGAAGTCACAGAGATCATGACTCTCAGGAACTATGGACTTAACTAGATTGGAATAATTAACTTAGGGATTAGTACTGTTCCTCTGTTTCCAGTCCTTGCAGTGATTAATTTTCCTTTTTCATGATGAAAATATGAGTTCCCACAATCATGTTCCTAACTGTTAGGATATATTGTTTTTTCAGGTTTGCACACAATGTTTCTAAGTGAAAGCACTCATTTAAGATGACTGGCAAAGGTTTAAAGGTGTAAATGTATAAGGGGGTGAAAATGCATTTTTACCATAGTACATTGCATAACAGAAGTGTTGCAAATGTAACAAGTTGTTTATTCTGTTTCACAGGATCCCAAAATACTAACTGCCCTTGAGGCTGTTGGAAAATCAGAAAATGAGCTGGAAGGACGGATAGTGTGTGTTTGCAGTGGCACAGATCTGGTGAACATCAGCTTCACTTTCATGGTAGCGGAAAACACAGAAATAGCCAAGGTATTTCACAATTAAACAGTGTGTGGGAGTTAAAAGAGGAGCTCATCAGCAGTGCTCAATTGTTTTTCCTAAGTCTGCCTGCGTGGCTGACTGAAATACCTGCTTTTGTGTCTGCTGCCTCGCTCTTCCAAAGGACAGCAAACATCCATGTGGAGCATTCTGTAACAGGTCTGTGTGCCGGGGAGAGGAAATAGTGATTTTATCAGCCTGTTCATGCACAGTGATTTATCAACATCAGACACTGAGACCATTCTGTAGGACAGAGCATTCCCTGAGCTGTCTCTGGGTGGGGCTGGTTCAGCAGATGAGGTGGTGATGGTGCAGTGGGTCTGTGATGGGGATGCTGAAGGGAAGTGCAATTGCTGCCATTTTCCTGGTGGGTGGAGTTCAGCCCTTCAAAATTCTGTTCTGCGATAACCCAATTGTACCGTGTGGTTCATATTATTTGAAAAGACAAAAGCAGGAAAGAAAATTCTCTCCAGTTACGGGGATCCCAGTGCACCCAGGTTCTTTTCTGTTTCCCGTTGACATGGAACAGTCTTAAGGAAACAATGGTGCTTTTTTACACGTCATCCTTCCTGAGAGCTTGAGATTGCAGTTCACATGCAAGTTCTGGGCTCTACCTGCCCTGGTACTCAGCTGTAAACTGCTCTGAGAAACCCGATCAGAGTGCTGACAGTACACTGCTAGCTGAGATCCAGACATTCGTGGGGTTTTAAAAACACACACTCTTTGCTTTTCTTTTCTGATTGACTGTATTTAGGGTATTTAGGATTATAATGTTTTGCCTGGGAGATAAATATTAAATAGTGATCAGTATCACACACCTGCTAAATCCCCTCCGTAAAAACTGTTTGCTGAATGCAGCATCAGTAAATGCATTGGCAGACATGGTTTATTCTTCATTGCTTTGGAAACACTGGCAATGCTGAGTAAACTCCTTTATAGGAGAAATACTTGTATAACTTATGTGGGTACACTAAACTGATTTTACTGAGTGTATTTTCAGCAGGCTTTAAGGGAAATAATGTGTCAGAGTTATGTTTTGAAAGCATTTGAAAAAAGAAGCAAAGCAAAGGAGATGTTGGCAGCATTCACTTTTATACTTAACCCAGCAGTGTCTCAGATTTATTGTGAAAACAGCTGCAGTTAAGTTTCTCAGGCACCTTAGATCTCAATAACGTGTATTAGACTAATTGGTTTGTGAGAATGTTGGCCCATTACACAGACTGTCACAAGAGATGAGCTAATTACGCAGTCGGAAAGATCTACCGCTCATTAACAGCCAAGCCTTATAGAAATGGTGTGTCACGCTGCAGTGGGCAGGCTCTGAGAGGCCCACGGATGTCAGAGTCCTGCATTTGGGAGCCTTTCCACCAAAACATGTATCCAGAACTGTCAGCAGTGATGATCCACCTCATCTGATATGATATGTTTGAAGGCACGAGGGAGAGAATAAAGCAGATCAAGCCAAAAAAATCAATGTAGAGATTTCTAAGTTGCCTTCATTGGGGAATTTGGCCTGTGCTGCGTTGACCTTTGGTATATGGTAAATACATCAACTTGCTACTGTACTTCTGAGCTTAAATAGAATTTTCTAGGAGTTATCTGCACATAGAAGTGCTCCTGCTTAATTCTTCCTGTTTTGTTCAGGAGAAAACATCTTTCTTGTGGGACAGAGTAAATCCCCTCTAGAAGAAACAAGCCTTTGCATGGCATTAAGTAGCTGTGCAGCTGCTTGCTGCAGTTTAAAATAGGCCTTGATTTAATCCGTGTTCAAATATAAGCCTCTCCTTTGAAATGACAGAGGCAAGAGTTAGGAGGAGAAGGGGCAATGACTGAAGCTTAAGCTGCCCAGAAATGTGTGAGGGTTGTAAAACCATGAGGAACAGAGCATTACTCTGTCCCTTCCCTATCTTCTGTCTGTTCCTCAGATAAACCAGGGTCAGGATTGGTCTGTACCTGATTGGGATACTTTAAAATGAGGGAATTGAGTGGCAGGTTCAAACACAAAAGCTCAGAATCTTTCTGCCCAGAGAAGTTCTGCTTCTGTAGGTGATAATTTACATTTGGAAAAGAAGCAATTGTTATTCACTGAAAGATGGGTTAAAATGGGACTGAGGAACCATGACAAAGAAAATTGGTGGAAATTCCTGGCTTCTTCAGCCTATCCATGCAAGGAGTGGTACCAGTGGGAAGCAGGTTCTGCCAGGTCCCTGGAACACGGTGGCAGAGTGGGACAGTCCCTGGGGGTGCCCCCGCTGTGGCAGGTGGGCTGGTGCCTGCTGTGGGCAGCGCTGAGCCCTCCCCTCCGGGCCCATCCCAGGCTGCCCATTGTCATTTGTCATCACCTGTGCCCCGGGGCAGCCCCAGGTGCCCCTGGTGCTCAGCAGGTCTGTCTGAGGCATTGCTGAGCTCCAAGGATAGCTATTCCAACAACAAGAGTGTGTTTATTATCTCTCCACTTGTCTCCAAGCTCCAACTCTGGTATTTACATTCTATCTACTTAAATTTTATTGGTGTTTTCAGCTGAGAAATTGGTTTTCATTTCCACTCTTAAAACAGCCACAAAATAGGGTGTACTCTGTCTCTGATTGCAAGCAGCTGTCATGGTCCACTCCTAAAGCAGCTCCACTGTGGTAGTGGAGAGTGACTGTAAAAGGTGGAATTTAAAACCTGATGTTTGGAATCCTGATTAAATCAGGTTATATAAATTATCCTGAGCTAAAATTAAAATGTGCACACACACACGCATCTTAGAGATGAGAGCGTATGTGTGTATTTTTCTTTTTTACTTCCCAGATGGACTTTCTGTGCCCTAGTAACTGGATAATCTGTTTTCCTCAATCTAGGACATTTGAAAAGGCCAGTGAGTGAATATTTGGGAGTGAATTTCCTTAGGGCAGAAGAGATGTAGTGCTGATGTGAGGCCTCAGCCCTTGGCATGTGGGCTGCCTATCCAAAGCTGGCATTAGTCCAATAAAGCTGCTGTACTTCAGTGACCCAAAATCTCGACTTCTTGTCTTCTTTGCTCATCCACTCTTGCAGTGCATTAAGGAGTTTAGCTTAAAAGATTACCCTAAGTCATCTTCTTTAACATTACTTAATATTAGTGCATATTGGGGGTAAATTTGCCCTGTTGTACTTTCCCAGCTCCAGCTGTTTTGTTGGACAGGAACATCTCTCCAGCTCATAGATTTTGCCCTTCTGCCTGAAAGTACTGTTCCCCATGCCCTGCTGGCAGAGGAGTTCAGTGAACACTCCTAATTCAATTCATTCAAGGAAGAGCCTTAATGTTAAAATCATGTTTAGAGGCAAAGCTCCCACCAGTGTTTCAGATAGTGTGGCTTTGGGAAGTGCTGATACACACCATTCCTCTGGCAGTAGGTCTTGGATGGGAACAGCCACAGGGGCGACAAGGTGGGAAGGAGAGTGGAGCAACCTTTTACACTGGTTTTACACTTCTAGTTGGATTTGACAGAAAACAGATGTATTCTACAGGTGTGCTAGTGAGACAGTGGTTCACACACTGGTGGCTTAACCTGTGAGGCACCAGAATGAACAGAATGTGCTAAAATGCTTAATTACTCACACACTGACAAACAACATAAAGGTAAATTCAGGCTTTAACATACAGCTAACAATATTCATGGCATGGGAGACAACTGCAGTTGAAAACATTTCATTTTGACATTCTTAAACTTCTCAGCTTCTCAGTTGGAAAGAGAATTTTTTTTTTTTCAGTTTGTTTAAAATGGTTCTGGTAAGACGAAGCACTTCAGGTTGATCGCTTTTGTTGGTGTTTCTACTAATCAAACTGGTTTTGATTTACAAAAAAAAATTCTGTTTCATAGAATCATAGAATGGTTTGGGTTGGAAGGGACCTTAGAGACCATCCAGTTCAAACTCTCCTGCCATGGGCAGGGACACCTTCCATTAGACCAGGTTACCCATCCCGCCTGACCAGACTGACCCTGATTTTTTTTTCCCCTGAAACAAACTATTAAATATTTGCCCAAATCATATTGTTAAGAGTAGTAGAAAGTAGCAGAAGATTCCCGTGGGAATAACCCACAAATATATTACAGAAAAGTTGTTCTTTCTCAATGCTTTGGTTTGTTCTGATGTTTCAAAGTAAAACTTTTCAAGGAACCTGCAAAACACTCTTGAACAGATCTCTAGAAGCCTCCCTGCTGTTCTCTGTGTCCCACTGTGGAAGTAGATGGCTTATGCCTCTTAGCCCACATGATAAACATTTCTATCTCATCACTGCCTTAAATACATGACCATAGCTTACCTGTGCCCAGGGTGTAATGCCCTGTTCTTTGCAGAAATCTTCACAGCCCAGCCTGCAATTAACTGCGGGCGCTTTGCATGTGCTTCTCTGCCTTTTCATGTACGTTCTTGGCTAAACCACTATGGAATTACCAGTAAATTGACAGCTTTAGCCCTGGTTCTCCATAGCCAGGAGGTCCATCTGACTGTGCAAAGCTCCGCTGTGTTTCTCTTAGTTTGCACACAAAAGCAGCCAAAGTGATTCTGCCAGCTCCTTTCAGAGCAGGCCCCTGCAAGGCTGGAAAAGCCACTCCAGGGTAGGAAGCTTTGTTGCAGTGTGGTAGCAGCCTGGACACATCCCAGTACGGAGCGTGTGAGCCTCAGCTTTCCTGATGGAATACTTGAAAGTCAGAAGGATCCCTTTTATTTTTGTGCCAGTATTTTCACAGCAATATCCTGCAAAAACCAGCGCTGCGGTTGGTCAGGTAGGGAAGAGGTTTGGCACTGTCACTCCTCAGGTCTCCTCGCTGTGGCTGCCTGGAGTGAGAGGAAGAGTGATTTTCGTGGAGCAGAGAGGAGTTTTGAGATGTCTGCGTTGAGAGAATGGGGACATCTGCTGGTCGAGGGCAAGTGCCAGTGATTCCTGCCAGCCCACGGCTGTCTTGGGAGGAGGTGGGAGACAATTCTCTGTGGGCTTCCTGAGCCTTCAAGCTATGGAGCCCTTGGTAGCCAGTCCCAGACACTGAACGCCAGAATCAGAGGACAATGCCTCCTTGCCTCCCTGGCTTTCCCGATGCCTGGAATAAGTGGAGTGCAGCTCTGGAGAGACTGCACTGGACAAGGGAAAGTAAAATCTCAAGAGGTCTGGGTAATACTGACCCCATCAATCAATAAGCCATGCATGGCCTTGTCTGGGATTTCACGAGCTGTAGGCCATGGTGATTTTTAACCTTTCATAATTCTTGTCCTTTTTAACCCTGCCTAAATGAAAGGTTGATGGCTAAAATAGAGCTGAAAGGCCAAACTTATTTGTGCACCCTGCCAGTGCTGCCCGTGTTTCTTCGGTGAACCTCAGCTAACACAGGGTCACTAAGTGCCTCAGAAGCATTTCAGTCCTACAGCAAAAGCTAAGAGAGTGCTGCTTTGATTGATTTTTCTTGCCCCTTCTCCTTCTAGAGATGTTTGACAGTGTTTGATCTCATCAGAGAAAAACAACACACTGCTTGTTCCAGCCTGCAGCGTAGATTTTGGCTTCTTCTGTCAGCCTAGGGGTCTGAGCTTAGGTGCACTGGTGTTTGTTTTTGTTTCTTTTCATGACTGTTGATTTTCTAGGATTAGATAGCAGGGCCCAGATCCCTCTATGAATCTGGAATAATATTTGTATATAGGGAGCCATTCAGGATCTACCTCGACAGATTAAAGGTACTGAACCATATTTTGCACATTGGAAAATATTCAGCACTAGCATCAGTAAGAATCCAACATACCCTGATTTCTATCAAAAACATTTTTTTTTTCCTAAGACCAAAGTGTTTCCTATCTACCTCATTTCAGAATTTATCTTATTATAGGATTTTCCTCCTTTGCAGAGGTAGTGATTTGAAAATGCTGAGCATGAAAGAAGAGAACTGAGGGTCGTTATCCCTGTTACTTACATAGATTTACGGGTCTTTCAGCTTCATCTGTGAAATAAGGAGTGCTGTCATAGAATACAAGCAAGGCTGCTGCTGTGTTTGTCTGTGTGTTAGCTGAGAAAAACCGGAGCCCTTCTTTCATCCCTCCTGCAAGGTCATCAGACAAGTGTACATTAAATCTGAGAATGGTTTGTTGAAGGAAAGTAATATATTGCCAGCTTGACATTGAATTTTGTGAGTGTCTGTGCACTGGATCACAGTGCCTTAAAAGCAAGTATGAAGACAGTAGTTAATTGGATACTATTCCTGCTCAGAGGGACAAAAAGTCTGACTGCATTGAATGTGTTGTTGAATTTGGTTTTTTGTTGTCTTCCTGGTTAATGTGGGGCCAGCTGATAACCGTGGGCAGCATCTGATGAAACACTGCAGAACCTGCTCTAGGCCCAAAGCGAAGGGCAGGCAGCCAGATGCTGCGCTGTGGCGTGGAACAGATGGGCAGACGTGGCTCTGGAACTGCCACGTCCTGCCCAGGGCACATCACGCCAATGTAAAGCTGATTCTGAGCTGGACAGAGGCTCTTGGGTCCCTCTTTTGCCTGCTGCCAGCAGAGATGTGATGCTTTTGTGGCTCATCAGCGTTTGGTTGTAGGTTTGTGCTCTTTTGCTCCAAGGGAGTGCAGTTCCTGATTTGGCATCTCTGTCAGGGAAGGGCATTAACACTGAAAAAAGGCTAGGGAGGCCTCTAAAGTGGGAACCATCAAGACAACTCCTGCAAAAAAATCACTTGGGAAGTGCTTAGTGTATTGATTTCTCTCTTCACTTCTTTTTTTTTTTTCCTAGCAGTGTTCCTTTTTGGCAGCTTTTCTAGATGTGCAGAAGTAACTGCAGAGCTGCGTGCTGGCAAACCTTACTTTTAAATGTTAGTTTTTGTTACATCTGGTGTAGTCGTAATCCACTGCTTTCAAATCAGAAGGGATCTGTAGGTGTTTAGTTCCAAATGAAATGCTGATTTTGTCAGTACTGCACCAGTGGTGCTTTTTGTCAGGAAAAAAAGGGAGAAAGACTGCAGTTTATTCACAACATGCGTTTGGTGTAATTTAATTTTGCAAGGTTTTTTGTTTGCAGTGAACATGCCATTGAGTGGTTGGGTCAGTGTTGGAAGGCTGAGGAGTTTTGAAGGGGACAGACCAATGCAGACAATATGAGGACAAATGTTTGTGTAACTGTGCTAGTGTTAATGCAGCAGGAATGTTACATTTTGTTGATTTAAACAACAACAAAAACAAACACCCAACCAAGCAAACCAAAAAAACCCAACCCCAAAAACAAACCAAAAAAAAACCCCAAACCCAAAAAACCCCACAAACCTCCAAATGTAGGTAGTTGATAATAATTAAATTTCAGCAGTTATAGGAAATTGAAGTTTACATAAGATTTGTTCAGGCATTTACCATGGAATTATCACAAGCGCCATTCCTTTATCATCTGAGGTGAGGGAATATTTGTAGGAAAGGATAAGTGTTTCCTAAATCTGTCAGTGGCTTCTAGTTATATCAGTTCTAATAAGTAATATTATCTTGCCCCATGAACCTTGCTTTCTTTATCTCCCTAGGCAGTTCCTTCAGCCTATGACTACAAAGTCATCTCACTCATGCAGCTGGAAAAAGAGAGATGGGAGGGCAGATTCTTACTGGGGGGTTGTTTTCAAGCCCAAAAGCACACCTAAGAAACCCCCAAATACTACCTTTTCTCATAAGTGAGAGTTCTGGTTTTCAAATGATTCCCAGATAGACACTTGATCTATTTGAATGTATATTTTATGCAGTACTTATTTAAAAGTTAACTTAAAAAAGAACACTTAAATATTAATACATATCTTAATAAGTGACTACTTTTCCTAAAGCAAAACAGATTTAATATTTCATGAGTACAAGGGTCTCCTTAAGTGTGTTGTTTACCTGTTGAATTGACACCTCAGACCTTGTTTTAGCCCGCAGGGATTTGCTGCCTGCAGTTTACAATACACCATTTCCCAAAGATGTTCGTGTTCCTCCAATATAAATCATGATTTTTTTCATCTGTCTTGCAGATGTACAGCACTCATTCATGAAAAGAAAAATACACTCATCTCCATCTATTTATAAGTGTCATATTCTGGATCCTGCCCAAGTCAGCTCAAGCTGCATGCACAGCATTTGGCCAGAAGCAAAAAGCTCCTTTATTCATAAGGTTAATGTTCAGCAGTGGACCAAATCCCATCTCAGTTCCACCAGTGTAAATTATCTGTTGAGCAATCCTAGTGTTACAATGGCATAATTGAGATCGAACTTGGCTTGTAGCACTGCCATTTTTTCCTCTTCCCATGGCTTTTTCCTGCCAGGATTCTTGCCGAAATCAATGGGTGTTCATGTTAAGGCCTAAGCCTTAAGCTGCTTCTCTACAGTTCTGCAAAGTCTGGGTGCAGAAAAATAGATCCCTAAAAGAGGAATTACATAAATAAGTGCTGTAATGCTGCTCTTGGCTGGAAGTCATCCCAGTGATTATTTGGAATGTTGTGCATTTCAAGGATGAAGACAAGAAAACAAGCAAGACTTGACTATGCAGCAGGGTGTGAGATGAGGTCGGCGTCACTGAGCAATTGTCGTGCCTCCCTGTGGTTTGCTCTAGCTTATTAATATTTCATTTCATTCCTTTCCTAAACTGGACCAGTTAAATATGTCATCACCCATTGGGTAATGGTGCTCAGTGATAGCTGATATTGCCCCCCCCGCCACGGAAAGGGAGGCAAATGTTCATACAGGGGTGTAAATAGAGGGCTTAATGAATCAGTCCATGGATCACTTGCCTTGGCTGGCAATAAGCTGATTTATTAGCACTGCTGATACTACGTGTAGCATTTGGAAGAGTGGAAAGCACAATCCCTCTGTCTGGTGGAGGATGAAATAGTAATGGGTAAAATGGATAAAATGTGCCTGGACTTTTCCATGGTATGGGCTGTGAAGTAGGTAGTTTTTTTCCTCAGCACAGGTTATTAACATTATCCATGGTTGCAAGGAGGAGCCTTCCCCCAAGACAAACTTTCCTACTTCTTCTCTCTTCAGTTTCCCTAATTTGGTGTTTCGGTGTTTTTGTGTTTTTCAGCAATGGGTAGAAGGGCTTGGATCCATCATACATAATTTTAGAGCTAACAATGTCAGTCCAATGACATGTCTCAAGAAACAGTAAGTTACTTTCTTTCCTCCCCTTTCTCCTTTATTTTCCTGTCCTTGTATTTTCCTTGTTGGAATTGAAAAAAAAACCCCAATTGTTTTTCATAGTTCGACATTTACAAAAGCGTGTCATAAAGAAAATGGTGTTAAATGAGTTAAGAGTTTGTCTTTTATTGACACCAAAAATGTCTCAAGGCTATATCTGGCACCTGCCCAGGAGAAATTATAGGAGAATTTATAACTGCTCATTTGATTTATTGCGGTGTATGTTTTAATTATTGGCTGGTTTGTTTTTTCCTTGATGCATATGCAAGCAAAACCCCATGAGACTTTCTCATCTTCACACTTGTGTTAATTGCTGTACTGATTTTTTTGGGCAGCTTTTTGCCTTTACAGTTAAAGAATTGCTCTGCCTCAAGCACTAAAAGGTTACAGAAAATTGTTTTTATTGCAGAACAATTATTTGTCTGTACTCATTTTGCAGACATGGCAATAAGTTAAACATAAGTGTCTAGACCCCAATTTTAATAAATAGTATTTTAAAAATATTTCATTCCTAATTTCAGCTGGATGAAGCTGGCCTTTCTAACAAACACAAATGGGAAAATTCCAGTTCGGAGGTAAGCACAGTCGGGGAGCTCTAGGTTTTTTCAGTTCCTAGTTCTATAATTGTAATAAAATCCTGTGGCTTAATAATAGAATACAATATCAATTTTATTACTAATGTATATGTAAGAGTAAGTACAGAATTAGGTATTCTTATCTGACCTCCTTGGTAGGCTAGGCAGGACTTCTTATCGACCTAGTAAGTTTTCATTTTTTTGCAGTCCATTTTAATGAAGATATGGGTTCTGGTAATAGTTTTCAAAGTCACTTGGAGTTAAGAGCATCAGATTTCTCAGCCTAACACTCCTCAAACCCTGGGATGGGTTTTTCAGTTGTAAAATTTGATAAAATACTTTAAAAAAAGAACCATAAAAGCTTGCAGGCTGGTTAAGTAGAGGACAAAAAGGTACTTTTGAACTGTAGTTCCTTATAAAAGAGACATATATGTGTCTGCCAAAAATGCTTCTGCTTTTATAGGAACTCCCAGGATAATATTTGGTTTTGCCCACATGGTAAATGAATTGTTGGGTCACTTGTCAGGAACAGCAAAGCCAGAACAGCATCTTGCTTTCTGTGCAGCTATTAACTATTACAAGTTACTGATTTTCAGTCCTCTCTGGCTTGGCAATAATACTCCCCCCTGCTGCTCTAGAACTTCAGTCTTGCTCGTGCATTGTGCTGCTCTTCTCTTCATAAATTACATGCAAACCACATTTTTGGGGCATGCTGGTTTTTCATAAATAGAAACTCACAGAAGGGAGCAAGAGGCAGGACTTTGTAAGATAAGCCTCACACAACATATTTTTTCCCCAAGGGAGGAAAAAAGGATTTTGCATCTATAGAATCTGCAAAAAGACAAAGGGCCTGCCATGCTGCTTGCTTTCCAGGTTTCTTTAGTTTCATGACTCAGGTGACACCTTGACAGTGTTAAAGCTGCTTCAGTGCATTAATCCTCCAGTTCTCCCATGGCCGAGTCCCTGCTTCTCTCTCAAACTCAGCTGCCATGAAGCACCTCCTGTGCAGAAGTCCCATGAGGAATATCATCAGCTGGAGGGTAATGATGAGGGAACAATACCACAGGGACAAATCGATTTTCAGGACTTTACTGCTTTATGCCTGTGTTTGAACACAGAACCCTATTCCACAGTATGAATTTATAGTGTGCTAGCTTGTCTGAAACTGTTTCTGCCTTTAAATATTTTACATCACATTTAGTGAGGCATAAATTCTCCCTGTTATGCTCCAGCACAGATTTGTGTATGCAGACAAGCCTGTCTGTTGCTTAAAAATCCAGTTCACTGGGTCCACTGTATTAAATCTTTAAATTTGAATTTGCACTATTTACAGGTTAACATAAATCAGTCCCTAGCAGTTTAACTTATTGTAAAAGTAGGTTGCTTACAAATTCATAAGGGATCTACTATTCCATGGAGCTGAATCTCCTTTACATCTGGATACTCCAAGGAATGTGCTATCTTGGTATGAGTAAAATGTGGTAAATTTTTGGGGCTCACACGGGAAGCTCTGTGTCACCCAGTAAAAGGATGAGGAGAGGTGTCAGTGAGAAGAGGAATGTGAATGGAGGAGAGAAAAACTCAGTCTGCTCTGCAGGGCTGCATTGGAAAAGAGGGGGAATCAGGGCCCTGATGTAGGATGGCAACACCATGGGATTGGCCTGATCCAACAGGAGCAGCTGATCATGAAATGGGACACAGACACCCAGGGGTCTCAGCACTGGGCAGCCTGGAATGGGGGGATTTCACAGCTTCCCCCTTTCTTCCATGAACGCTTAGTGCAGAGAAGGGAAGTGGAGAGATCAAAACAAAACAGAAGGAGGGAGATGCGTAAGGAGAGGGACGTGTATGAGGAAGGCAAGCCAGGAAGCACTGGGAAATGTGAGCTGAATGGCTCTGCTATGCAAGGGGCACCAAAGTTTCACATTTCTTACCCAAGCCTTCCCCCTGGTACTTCTTTCACTGGTTTAAACCACCGGTGCTTCCCGTCCAACTGACCTTTCCGTTTTACCTGTTTTAAATCCACTGTTATTTATTCAGCCCTGTGTCGCTGTTGGACCGGGGACGGCGAGGAACGACCCACACACGATCCAGGAAGAAATGGAATTATTTATTAATTTACACACTTGTTTATATATCTTAGTATGCTTGAATAGCATAAGGCTATTGGTCCTTTGGCAATCCACTTCCCAGAATGATTGGCTGAAACTTACAACACCTATTTCAAAATATTTCTCCCGTCAGTATCATAACAATGCCATAACAACCTTGCAGGTGCAAGATAAAGGAGTTGGTTTACAAAAACCTCTAACTGTTTTTCGGCCAGCATCTGTGTGAAAGTAAGGCTTTCACACAGACACTGTCAGAAAATTGGAAAATCTCTCTGCAGCCAAGCTTTCAGCATCCACAGCCCTGCTTCCTCACCCTCCTCCTGCTGCCAGGGGCTCCTGTAGCAATTGCTGTAGCTCTGGGGATACAGAGGGGAAGGTTTCTCTCTCAGAAACAGAACACCCAGCAGGTCTGTTCAGCCCTAGGAATGCTTATCACAAATGCTCCTGTATTTCATTTTTATGCAGAAGTGCAGTAAAACACCAAGGGAAAAAAAAAATCTCATCTGTAGAATCAGAGCTCCTTGCATTTCCTCCCAAGTTTGAAACAAGTATTGCAACTGCCACATTCCCCATAGGGAATGATGAGCCTTGAGAAGGTGGCACTCCTCAGGCTGTTGGTAAATGCCATAAATATTCGTGACTCCTTGGTTGCGCAGTTCGGAGTTGCAAAGTCAGAAACATTTTTCTCAAGCTACTTTTGGATTTTAATATATTCTGGGGCATAGATGTGTTGCTATCGATGTACTGTGTTTGGGAGAGAAGGAATTCTGGCAGTCAGCAGCGTGAAAACCTTAGGAGAGTAGAAGTTTTGCCTTTTGGGCTTTAATAAATGTTAGCAGTCCGAGTCTAGAATTACATTTACAGATCTTGTAAAGACACGCCATTTGTAAGATATTTTGTTATGTTCAGATTTTAACGCTGCTGTAATAGATGAGTAAACAGGTCAATGGTTGTTAGGAAGAAAAATCTGCGTTGTTTCTTCAACTTTCTGCTGGCAGAAAATAGTTTTTCTGTATGAGTGAGTTGCACCTGCTCATCTAGAGCCTGGTTAGAAATCAGCTTTGCTCAGTCTATGCTTCTCCCTTTGTATAACTACATTTGAAAGGATTTAAGCAAGTTTAGGTTCTAACTATGAAAATGCATAGGAAAAAAAGAAAAAGCTAAACTATGACTAATGAAGCTTAAATCTGTTTTGTAGTAGTTTAATTAAGTAAATTTGAAAGTAGAGGTTTCGTGAGTGTGTTTTGTATTGATTACTCCAGAGTGTCTGGAATCTGTTTCAATACTTCAGTGTTGGTCGGAAATCGAAGTTAGATAATTCCTTGTACAGCACAGGCAGGGGTACTTCCAGGTCAAGCCTAGCTGATAAATTCAGTGGAGCCATGGCAGAAGATTGATTTCTACAGGATGTGCTGGCTTGATTTTTGAGGTAATGGTTGGAAAGTGGTGAAGGTCTGAAGTAACCAAGTCCTTTAATCCATCAACGAGCACAATAGAGTCATATCCCTCAGTTCCAGAGTTGGGAAGTATTTTCAGTATTTATGAGGAAGTACATTGGCATGTAACCATAAGCCCCAAACCACTGTGGGTGCAACATGAGGAGTAGACACCTGTAGGTGTCAAGATGAATGTAAATCTGCTGGGATGAAGTCTCTTCTGATAGAGGGAAAGGCGGTTTTATTTGCAATAGCCTCAGCAAAATGAGTGTGTCACACTGTATTTTTACAATCTTTTTTGATTCATGCAATCTTCTCCACACTGCTGCTCTCATTATGAATTACTGCTATGTTTGCTGTCAGCTTTTGTGAAAGAAAAAAAGTTGTTTGGCGTCAAAAATAAGCTCCCTGCAGCCATGGAATCTTGGCACACGTCTGATTAATTGCTTACACCAATATTACATGTTTTACAGGACATTTATTATTGGAGCCCGATTCATTACAACAGACATAGAATTTTATAGGGCTGGAAATAGGTTGTAAATTGTAGAGCTAACATTACTCTGTGTTTTAGAATTAGCAGAAAAATAGATGCCTGAGGATTTTTTTAAGAAACAAGTGCCTAAAGTTAAACTCGGTCTATATTTTATTGAAAATATCTTGGTACTTATCAGCTTTGGAAAATCAAACAGCTAATTTAGATGCCTAAATAGGGACATAGAAATCTAACTGTTGTAAGGACCCAGTAAGAAAAAAAAAAGGCTAAGTTTTGTAAAAATATTTTTTTATCATTTAGATACTTCACTTCCTGATCTTAATTTTATTAGTATGAAAATATTTTTATAGGCAATTTAGAGTGTTTTGGAGAGTAAAACAACCGTGAATTGCTATGGCAACAAATAGCGGCAACAATTTGTTTCACATCTCTTGTCATGTGAAATTATTTATTATGCATTAGACTAACTAAAAGTCTCAGCAAGTGTTTGTCTCACTTGATGATAAAGAGCAACGCATTTGTCTCACTTGATGATAAAGAGCAACATTATCAGTGTTTCCCAATGTACAGCTTTTGTTAGGAATGCGTATTGGATACAGACTTCATTTTCTCTCTCCAGACGAAGACACCAAAACCAAGGGGTTGTGGGACACACCATTTTAGCTCAAACCCTAAGCAGAAGGCAGGAGAGCTGTCAGGTTTGGATCCCCCTTTCCAGAGCCAGAGGTTATTCAAACTCGTCTCAAATGGAAACAGAACTAGACCAAACACTTTCATGTTAATCATACCAAATAGCTACATTTTTGTGGGATTTATCTCATTCCAAGTGAAACCAGTTTGTCTATTATACGCACGGTGAAATCATGCTTTGGGAAGGAACAGGATGCTCATCAGTTTGGTGGAAATATTCCAGTGGCAACTGAGACCTACCTAAAGGATCTGTGTGTAGTATGACTCGGACAGGATATTCGCAATGGCTGTTAGGTGAGGGAGCATCCAGAGGGAGGTGTGAGCACTGCAGAAGGGAATGGGATTTGGCATGTGGCTGGGAGTCTCTTGATAGCGGCAGCTGCTTGAAAAGGAAAAAGGAAGGAAGCTGCCATGTGGAACGGTCCACACCTACCTTGTGGGTGACCTGGGAGGTGCAGGTTAATGCCTGGAACGGAGGGGAAGTCACCACAACCAGGAAGGACCAGAGATAGGAGTCTCTTCACTTGGACAATCTGCTGCTTTCTAAACTGTCATTTATCTCAGCACGCAGCTTAAAAGAGCAAACAGAAGAATGCTTTGCATGGCTCTGTGTCCCAGTGTATTGGGGGGGGGAAAAACCCCCTCTTTTGTTCTGTTTGCAGTTCATTATTTTGATGTATTTTCTAATGGCTGGCTTGCAGGCAGAGCAGCGCTGCTCTGTGGAGCTTAGAGCACTTCTTCAACTGCACTATTGCTTGGAAGCTGCTTGCATTCATCAATTGAAGCCAGAGGGAAATGTTGGCAGTAGAAGCAAGAGAGAGAGAGAACTGATTGTTTAAAAATGACTAACATTTCTCTGGGTTTTTTTTCTCTCCACTGTTTTTTGTTTTAGCATAACCAGAACCTTTGCATCAGGTAAAACAGAAAAAGTGATCTTTCAAGCACTTAAGGAATTAGGTCTTCCCAGCGGAAAGGTATTTAGTGGTTTTGAATGACTGTTTTCGTGTACTAATAAATTGATGACTCATTCACGTTTGGAGCTGTAATCTAAGTCATTTGCATCACAAAAAGTGTGCCTATTGTGTGTTACTGCTAATCACTGGAGGTTGTTTACTAGAGCCAAAATGTAATTAAATCTGTATGACACAGAGGCCTTAAACCTTGCAGAGGAGGCTTCCCTTCTTTTCTGTCACAAACTACCTTTTGTTCATTTATGGAAAATATATAAGCACAGAATATGCATGTAATACATTTTTTTGGTTGAATTTCTTGACTCCTCCTGCTCTTTGCTCCCCTCCTTTGGAGAGCTGCTCTCCAGCTCTGTCCCACTTGCAGCAGGAGCCCCTGCCAGCAGCCCCAGAGAGGTGATGGCTTGAACTTCTTGAGTTTTGGGATTGTTTTTTTTAATGCTTCAGAAGAAAAATAGACTGTTTTTCAGCTCTGTGTTTATGTAGGATTAATGTTACTGTGAGGTTAGAATATAAGCACATCAAACAGATCTATGATAAAGATTAATTTAGAATTACTTTGAGACAGCACAAAAGAAACCAGGTAAATTTATACTTGGTAAGGAGCTGAACCAGTTCTCAGTTGCTTTTTTCCGATACAAGATATTCTCTTGGGAAAAGAGCACATAAGCTCTCTTGTCTGGATAAACGTACCTTTGCATTTTGTTGCAGAATGATGAAATTGAGCCTGCAGCTTTTACTTATGAGAAATTTTATGAGCTCACCCAAAAGATATGTCCCCGAACTGACATAGAGGACCTCTTTAAGAAGATGTAAGTTCAAATTTAATATAATCTTGCTTTGAAGACATTTTGCTGTATTTTTAGTCCATAACTAATAGTGACAGAACACTGTAAAATTGATCTACCCTTGAATCCTAGTAGCATCAGCAGTACTTTAGCCCAAACTCCAGTCTATGTTTTACCCCTTCCTCCCCTCTCAGACCGTTAATGTAAAAGTTCACTCTGAATTTTAGAACAACTTTTACATGAGTTAAAGGAAGCACCTGGAACTCTTTTTTTTTTTTTTGCATTGGCTTTACTAACTATTGTAATTTTTAACTTGCTCCTTTAGGTGATTAACACAATAGGTGAACTAATTAAATTAAGTAAGAAATTGGAAGTTTGAAAAGTTTCTTCACTCAGCTTATTCTCAGCTGGAGGACTTACATGTTGTTTTATGGAGTAATGTTTGTTAAGTGGTAGGAAGATATGTTGTGGGAGATATACTGTGCCAAGCATAGACAGCTAGTATGTTTTCTGTGACTGTTCATTGTGAGATTATAGAGCTACTTTCAAGTAGAAAATAGTAGGTGGTTTTAAAAGTGTCAACAATGTCAACATGTAAATCATACCTACTGTAGCATCGTGTATAAAAACTTACATTCTCTAATAAATTTCTTTTCAGCAATGGAGACAAAACTGATTATTTAACGGTAGACCAATTAGTGAGCTTTCTAAATGAAGTAAGCTTTTTCATACATTAACTACCATACAAGTCTGTCTGCAGTGGCTTGCTTCTTCCAATCTTTCCATTGCATGCCCCATGCCATTATTTGCTACGCTTCTGATCCGCTGATCTTTCCATTATGGTAACATCCAGGTGCAAAAATCAGCTCCAGCCGTGTGTGGTGTTGTGCTTTCTACGCGTTGGCTTTGCAGTTGCATCTGTTGATCACTTGCTGCTGTGTTATGGTGTGTGTTCTGTGTGTTTTATACTTTTTATACTGTTACATTTGATTCAGTTTCCCCTAAAATACACCCAGTATTTTATTGCAGGCAATTACTTCACCTGCAGGCCCCAGCTAAATATATCTTCTAGTCCTTCTAGAATAATAGAAAAACTGAAGTAGGCTTTTATAAACAGGGCTTTGATTCTCCTCAACAGTACTATTTCAATCTGGTACAAATCTAAGAGCTAAGAGGATATTTTAAGAGTTTGTATATGATTTTTAAAATACCATGTGTCCAGAATAAGAGGAAATATTTTTATTGCTGTATTTCCAGAATGCAGTTGTTGGCAGAAGTATTTAGTATTTCTTAAAAGCATAGTGAGTGTGTGAAGTAGTTCAATAAACAGTGTGAGGATGGCTCTTTTCTATTCCTAAAGCACAGTAAGTTATAGAAAACTAACTTGTTTGGAATTCCAGCAATAAATGCACTATGTGGATTTGACAAGAACACACCCATGGAAAATAGACACATCCTACTTGGTTTCGTACCAGTGGATTATTGTCATCTGGAACATGGGAAACAGCTGACCTCACTATGTGACATTTTTAGCTGCATTACCAAAAAATCTCTCCTTCTAAAATTGTTTTACTAGTTATAGTTCAATTTTATATCTGTTTATATATATATATGTTTAAATATTGGATGCTTCAGTATGAAGATCCAAGCTGTAAGTTTCCTATATATCAAATTTAGAATATAATTGCATTTTTCAGTATGGAATGTGTGCCTTACTCTACACTAAACCTGAACTTCTTGTAGAAAGGGTATTCAAAAAGAAAAGACAGAAGATTAACAGCTTGATTACATAATTGGGTTACATGCTTGGGGCTCTAGTTCATGTCTAGTGGCAAATTGAAGCACAGGCTTGATCTTACTGCTGTGAGACATCCTTTTATCACAGCTATTGACACAATTCGGTGTCTAAATGTTTGCAGGGCTGGGGTCAGAGCTAAGGCTTGTCATTTTTGCTTCTCATTGGAGAGAGAAAGGATAGTGTTGTGATTTAAATTATAAATTATCCCTTTAAATAAGCACCTCAGCCCCCACTTCACCGGTAGTGATAGATACACTTCACTGCTTGAAGCACACAGCCCTATCCCCACCTTAAACCACGTTAGCTTCTGATTTTTTTAGTGTCCCTCTTCATTTTCAGGTAAATTATTATTTTATCATTATTTTAAAATTGATCTCTAATTGTTTTAGTTTAAAGTGTAGTTCCTTGGGCCTAAACTGCTGAAGAAAAGCTGCCAGCATTTATAAGAACCCCCTATCTCCACTAACTGATTGAAAAATTAAAATTGAGTTGTTGTGCTCCCAGTTTTGTGCTGCTTTAGTAATTCTTTTTACAGAATTAGGAACTTTATTTTATAGGTAGTATTGGGGAAAAATGCATCTTGCTGGCTACGTTCATATTGACAAAATACATTTTGGAATTGGAAATCTTGCAGTTGGCCCTTCAGTTGGTGACCAGAGCTGGGAAAAATTACTCAAGTATTTTTTGTAGAGTAGGACGTTTATTCTGATGACTGAAACCAATGCCTTGGTCTCCAAATAGAGTTCAAAGTTTCAGTCATAATTTGAAAGGCACGAAATGAAAGGCCCCGAATGTGCCTCCTGAAGGGATCATTTCTGTCCCCTTGGCAGCTGGCCAACACTGCAATTAGCAGCGGTGTCTAATGCCGGCAAACAGAAAAAGATTATTATCATTACACAGGAGAGGGGAGTTACTTGGCAGAGCAACTCTTCATGAGACTCTTTAACTTAAATTATTTTGAAATAACCTCCAAGGCATGCTGCAGAAGCCCTAAGTGTTACGGGTTTTTAAGAGAGCATGAGGATATGTTCCTGGGTATGAGAGGAGAGTGAGCAGCTTTCCTGGAGTTTTTCCAAACTCCTGTCTCTATTTCACTTTTAAATGCTGCTGGCTGACAGATGATTTAATTGTGCTTCAGTATTAAAGCTTCTGGGAAGTTTTTAGAAACTTAATTATTGTCATGCACTGAGTATTTTGTCTAGGTCTCCTATTTCTAAAGTCAAATTTTGGGGAAAAAAAAAAAAAAAAAGGAAATATAGTAGAAAAGGGACTGAAATCACTACCATTGAGATTTGCTCCTGCAGTTCATTTACAGCAGTAAAATAACAAGGCAAGGAACAGTTAAAGTGGAATTTTTAGTAGTCTGACCAGGACTCATCCATTCTTTTGGGAGGGAGGTTCGGGGAGATCCTTTCCTATTCCCAATTCCTTGCTCTTCCTCTCTCTCTCTTCCACTTGTTTCCTTTCCCTCCCTCCTTCCCATTCACTCTTTCCGTCCCCCAGTTGTTCATCTCCCCGAGAGGACCTTTTCACCACTCCCAGGGCAAATTCAAGAGGCAGAACTGGTTTTAGCACACTTTCAACTGCTGCGTGTCTCAGTTTGTACCCACTCCAAGGTGCTGGAGGTAGGCTGGGGAGGCTGAATGAGCTTTCCTCTCTTTGCAGAACCCTCTGGGCATCATTTCTCCTGATGTTTTTAGTCAGTTCACCCTCAGAGGGTTGGGAATGCCTGGTGTAAGGATGCCCTGTCTGGCAGGGTAACTAGAGTAACCAAATACAACTTCATTGGACATATGCAATTAGCCCTGAAGTTAGTCTTTCTAGATGCAACTTCACACTTTAAATTTTAGTCTGCTTTTGTGTCACAAGTTCCCTGTGCCAGCAAGCTCCCTGGTGCAGACCGTTTCCCCGAGAGACACTACAGAACAGTCTCACTTTTTTTTAAGTAGATCTTTATCAGTTGCCAACTTTATTTTTTAAAAAAAGTGACCATAATGATACGCTTTTGTTCATGTGGAAAATTGATAATGAGCAGTGATCGTTGCTACTGGAAGAATATTTTGCTCTTAGCTCCTTCTAATAACTCTGAGACTTTTTCTCAAGAGGAGACCTTTTGCTTTATCCCATTTATTTTCTTCTGTTTGCTCATGACTAACTGTAGAAGAGAGCGAGTGGGGAAGAGCCCTTTTCTCGAGTAAAGAACCTTCCCTACTATTTCTTACCATTTTTTGAAGTGGTGTATTGTCACTAATGGTATAAAGCCCTGTCATTTGTCACCGTGGAACTGTTGCATGCCAGTGTTGTGGTGGTGTTGCTGTGTGCTGCTGAGCAAGTCGTGTCCTGCATCCATCTGCTCTCATGTCACGTTTCATCTGAGTTTTACTGGGGCATCCCAGCAGCCGATCTGGCCTGAACAAACCTGCTGTGTTTAGATGCTGCAGACTGCCAGTAGCATTACTTGAAAGATCCCTCCTTAATTGCATGATTGAATTGGCATTGGTTGTAATTTCTTGGAGTTAATTAAGCACATGCACCAATGGATCGGTTGTAAGAAAAGAGATTGGATTGGATAATACTTTTCTCATGGAAAACAAAAAAAGGTCAAAAAAGTTTCCACATAAGGAATTACAGCAAATGCTGATAGTGCTGTGTAAGCCGTGTCAACACCATCCTGTCCACTCCAAATTATTGATTGCCAATATGGGGGTGGCCTGTACATCTCTGAATTCTGCTTAAACTAAAGCTTGGAAACTGTGCACCTTCTGGGGTAAAAGAGTGTTTTCATAGTCATATTTATTTCTTCGTTTTGTTGCATCTGCTTACATGCCACTACTCCGTCAATTCTGGTTTTAATTTTCTTTTAATGGAGAATCAGGCACACAGTGTGCAGCTCTAATCCAGCATGGAGAAAAACCAGTCACATAGCACACTATAAAGTGAAAACAAAAAGATTTTGAATTTTATTAGTCTATTAGAAATCACTGCTAAATTGTACCTAAACATTGCATATATTATGAAATCCTAATATTATAAATTATTGTGAGTTGAAGAGATGATCCTGTGAAATTTTTGTGCATATTTCTTCTAAGCACCTATGCTGGTTTTTGAATAGTTAAAAACACGATGTTTCCACAATTCACAAATAATCATCCAGTACTTGCATATTTCCAAACTCAGATTTCAAATTCTGTATTTATAGTATAGCTTAATTTTACTTTTTTGCTTTTTCTGTAGATATTCTGTAAGACTTGCACTTTTGCAGAGGTTATTACAGTGCCACCAGTCAAGTCTGTCAGTTTACAAAAAAAGGATTAGAGAGAGAATTTACAAAGAGACATTGAGCTATTCATTTTCAACATCTCATTTGCACAGATGCCACATGCAGTCATTATTTTCATGAATAAGCAAGAGTAATATCAGTTACATGATTGCATTGGACTTTTCTTTTTTAAAAGTATTTTTGTGATCAAACTGCCTAGGTTTCTTATGAAAGATAAAGTTCATTTTCTACCTGATGCTGAAGTTGCTGTTGAATAGTCTGTAAGTTTTAGGGCTGCCTTTTTTTTTTTTTTTTT
>VZTI01005557.1:1292218-1357757 GCA_013397865.1 Struthidea cinerea
TTTTTTTTTAAATGTCCACTTCTTTCTTTCTCATCTGCAGTAATGAAATGCTCTTGGATGATAGCCATGCACTATATTGTTTTGCTGAATTCCGTTGTTTTCTAACCTTAGCATCAACGAGATCCTCGGCTCAATGAAATTTTGTTTCCCTTTTATGACACAAAAAGAGCAATGCAGATAATTGAGACTTACGAGCCAGATGAAGACTTGAAGAGGAAAGGTAAATGGAGGAGGGAATTCGGTATTCACTGGGTTTAGGCATTTGGGGAATTTGTTCAGAAGTATCCAGACTTTTAAAAAGGAGTTTACAGTCCTTGTGGGTCAAGCACTTGTGTGGTTGCCAGGGTACTGGATCAGGAAATTGCTCTGCTGAAAAAAATACCTCCCCTCCGAAATCAGATATTTTTTTAGAAGGATTATTTCCCTGATCCAGGTTAGAGTGTGGCTACAAATCCTGATAGAAGAGGGAGAGGCTGGGATTGAGTAAATACAGAACAACAGCAGAGGCTCCTTACAGCAACAAGGCAACGTGCAAGTGGCTGTGGTCAAGGTCTCAGAGAGACTGCAGAGCTCTGCAAAGTACAGATATTGTGCAAAAATTTTAAAAAAAAAAATTGCCATATGCATCCCCCTTCTTATAATATAATCTCTCTAGTGCTTGAGGGCAGCAGCCTGGCTCAGAGCAGGGTATTTTATGTGGGTGAGTTGAAAAATGTTCTCTCTGAGCAAGGTTGCAGGAAGTACCTGCAAGCCATTCTTGGACTGCTCATGTCCTGAGCTGCTGTGAGTGTAGGAGGTGTCAGTGGCTGAACTTTGTTCCCAGTTCTTGCCCATTTTGCTGCTGTAGCTGTGTTGGGATCAACTGCAGAAATGAAAAATGTTGCTTTCCCCATCTGTGCTCCCTGCCCTTTTTGCTGAGATTTGCTGTTGTCGTAGCAAGCAGAGAGGAGACTGCAGCTTTGCAAAGCCCATCCTAACAGGAATCCTCTTTCACAGACATTTAGGCTCATGGATCAAGGTAGCAGTATTTACACATCCAGCAGAGCTGCAGCCTCTGCGGGCGAGGGATGTGCAAAGCAGGCAACAGATGGAGGCAGCGTCTAAAGCTGCCCCAGTAAAGCCTGAGGCTTTCCTTCCCTCTCTACGTGAACTCTAAGTATTAATTACTTGAATTTTTGTCAACTCTATCCCATTTTATTTATAATTTTGAAAGACACTTATCTTTGATTCTTGGTGCTAGTGCATTTTAAATATTTTTCAACATGAGGAAGGTGCACTAATGTGGCTGCCACCTGTTTAGGATGGAAGGTGTAAAAACATATTTTCTGAAGGTGGAAATAAATTTAAAATTGACAAAAAAAATTCAACCTTGGCTAATTATTTAGTTTCTTGGATTTTTATTTCTATCATGTTTTCAATAAATGTGGAAAACCTCTTGCAAGGATGGAGTTATGGAGAGCAACAACAAAACAGAAGAAGTCCACTCTGAGTGTTCCTCCAGGGATCTCAGCAGTGGCTGTTCTCTTCAGCTTCTTTCCCCTTCTTAGATAAAACTTTGCTATTGAGCAAAATACTTGAGGACCACCCTTTCTTGGGTGTTTTTTTGCTCAATGGTGTAGTTTAAGAAACAAGGCTGACGTACAAAGGGCAGTAGCAATAAGCAGCTGACTCTTCCTCAGTCACAATTCAGTGACAGGAGTCAGTAAAGCTGAACAAGTTAATGCTGGGCAGTTCAGTAACCAGAGTCTGCTCGGGAACACTGCAAACCCCAATTCTTCCACCTGGTGAGTGCAAGTCAAAAGTAAAAGTCTGAGCTGTTGAACACATAGAGAGCTCTCTTCAGTTGCTGAGGTTTCAGCTGTGGTCTGTCTAGAACATCCATCCAGCTGTGACATTTTTTCCACAAGATGAGGCACTAGATGTATGTATCAGCTGAGATATGCTGTGCTGCTGCTTTAAAGTACTTGGTGATAACAAAATAAAACCATTCTTCAAGTTGAAAATTCCATTTTGCCCCCTTTTGTCCCCTTTCTTTCATACTCAGAATCGGCTGAGAGGACTTGAGTAAAACATTCTGGAACAGTTCACCTCTGGCTGACACCAAGCACAGAAGATTTAAGCTCCAGTAGAGGATTTTTTCAGAAAGTTAGGAGTAGAATGGAAACTGGGATCATTTCATTTCTCTGTATAAGAGAAAAATAGACTTAAAGAAAATAAAAATAGGACTGCTGCAGCCTTGCCTTACAATAGCTGAGTGTTCATTAATTACTTCAGAGAAAGCAATTTCAACATTAGTGCCAGGTAACCATTCCCTGCAGCAGCTCTTTGTGAGTAATCCTTTCTTCCCTATCAGAGATCATTTTCATTTTTCAGACTCTTGGTCTCTTTAAAACCGATATTGCCATACTGATTATTTCTAATTTGGTTTCATTAAAAGTTACCCCTTGATCTGTATTTTTTTATACTTTGTTGAAGCACAGACCAGCAAAGAGATGAGAGAGGTGTTATGAATTCTGTCTTCTGAATTCCTGTATGTCCCATGTTCATTGTAGATTTCTGTTTTCACTTACAAAGGTACGAACCCGTATTTCCAACAGTAAACTGGAAAGTATTTTAGATTTTCTTAATGTTTTGTAAATGAACCCACACAGACATTTTTAGACACACGTCCCCATGTTTTTGTCAGTGGGGAGCAGTCTGTGCACGAGCTCATTGACAGTGATGTAGCACCGGACTAAATATGAAAGAGGGGAGGAAAGGGCCATAGAAGCCTGGTCCATGCAAGCTTACAATTCCTGACTTAAAAAGTCCCAATGATCAAAACTGTTGGGACTGTTCTGAGGAGATGTCACTACTTACTTGCCTTCTTCACATCCTTTTGCTGCCTTAGCTCTGCTGATGGTGAGTGCTGGGCATCAGGTGTTGAACTGGTGGGCACCTGATTTGTAATTTGGTTATCTGGGAACATAATGGCACATTTTGCAGCAGTTGCTGGTCAGCCTGGAGCTGAGGAAGGGGAGGGCTGTCTGCTTGTAGGAACCTGTGTAAATAACAGGTTTTGTGCTAGGATTCCTGCTCCGTGAGATGGTTTGATTTCTGTTGACTCTAATTTCTTGTCGTAATTTACCGCACCTCCTTCTTCCTTCCAGGTGTCATATCCAGTGATGGGTTTTGCAGATACTTGATGTCGGATGAAAACGCCCCAGTTTTCTTAGACCGTTTGGAATTATATCAAGAAATGGACCATCCTCTGGCTCATTATTTCATCAGTTCCTCTCACAATACGTATTTAACAGGCAGGCAGTTTGGTGGCAAGTCTTCAGTGGAGATGTACAGACAAGTGCTTTTGGCTGGATGCAGGTTGGAAGCAGGAGATAATAAATATTTGTGAATCTGATACTTTAAACCTACTTAATATACCTTGCTGGTGATATAGTGTACAACTGAATGTATGAATATGTTAGTGTGGTAAATGAAAACACATGTATTTATTTAAGAATCTTACTTTTCTCACAAAAGTAATTCCAGCCAGTGGAATGTAGAAATTGATATAAATGAGAGAAAGTTAACAGAAGTTTGATCTCAAAATGACAGCTGAAGAATTTCAGAGGGCTTTTTGCTTTATAATTATGAAGTTTATATGTTAATGAGAATCAGGAAATTTATGATTTCCTGCTTAATTTCTTGATTTACTGGAATGAGAATGAGTGGCATAGTGCTAAAGACATTATTGTCCAGATGAAAATACATTGACCCACACATGCAATATTTAAAGTAGTTTGTCCAAAGGTATAGAAGAACCCTG
Source organism: Struthidea cinerea (assembly GCA_013397865.1). NCBI lineage: Eukaryota > Metazoa > Chordata > Aves > Passeriformes > Corcoracidae > Struthidea > Struthidea cinerea. Next base: position 1,296,024 of record VZTI01005557.1, read on the forward strand.
AAATAACACATGTACAGCTTAGAAAGAGTCCTCTAGTGCCCAAAACTGATTTGCAACTTACTGCTTTGACCATCACTGCTAAAACATGTCCCAGCTCACCTGTAATGAAACACTAAGTTAATTTTTCTTGGATCTCTAGGTGTGTCGAGCTGGACTGTTGGGATGGCAAAGGTGAAGACCAAGAGCCAATAATAACCCATGGAAAAGCGATGTGCACAGACATTCTCTTCAAGGTAAATGCCTGGCCTCTACACCTGGCAGCAAACCCCAGGAGAAGCCCTGGACAAGAATCCAAGCAGGGCACCCTCCCCTCCTCAGCACTGGAATGCTGTGATGATCACATCCCATGTGATGGACTGACCTGGGCAGGATTTCTGGCCCAGGCCTTGGGGTTAATTTCTGACTTTCCTCGTACACCCCGTGCTCCGTCTGCCTTTCCACAGAAACTGCAGGAAGCAGGCTTGCTGCTTTTGCCCCACTTTTTCACATCCTGGGGCATTTTGCACCACAGATTTAATATCTTCTTTGTTGTCTGAGAAGTTCCTTAGCTGTGGAAAAAGCCTGAAGATGCAGGAGTTTCTCTGGGAGTAGGAATAGTCCCTGGCAACAGGTGATAGCAGCAGATCCATTGATGGTTGTGGGTGAAGGTGCCATCCTGCTGCAGGTGCAGGGAGGCTCCTGTTGGGAGTCCAAGTTGTGGGGCATCAGGAGCACACAGTTTGTTCTCCTTCTCTCTTCACTTGCACATTTAAGACACAGCCCTGTGTTTCTCAGGGTGGGGTGGATAACAAAAAAATCCCTTTTGTTATGTTTTTAATTTGATCTGCTCTAACTCAAATCCTATTTTTGCATTTTTATAGGATGTAATTCAAGCCATTAAGGAAACAGCATTTGTTACATCAGAGTACCCTGTCATTCTTTCATTTGAAAATCACTGCAGGTATGCAGTGCCCATTTTTAATTTTTAAATTGTGCATTGTGTGAGAAGATGATATAGTTTAAAATACTATGATATGATACTTGAAGGCTGGGGGGGTATGCGGGCACATACTGAATGTCACTTAATGTACTGTTAATATACTAATCAATCTTTTTCTAGCTCAATAATGGCACTATTTTTATCTGTGATAAAGCTATGAAATGTATTTGGATGTTCCATTAGCTGTATGAGATTCAGTTATTCTACTTTTTTGGTCTTGTTAAATTCATCTATGTCAGATAATAGACTTTTATTGACAGTATAATTACAGTAAAGTAATACTTCTCAGTTGAAACAAAGCGGGCAGTATATAATTTGGGATGTCTACATTACTTAGTATTATTCTTTTGTGCTGAGTGATAGTGATTTCTTTTTTATATTTAAAAATTAACTGACATCATCTTTTCCAGCAAATACCAACAGTATAAGATGTCAAAATACTGTGAAGATCTTTTTGGAGATCTCCTGTTGAAGCAGCCTCTAGAAACACATCCAGTATGTTTTATTCTGCCAGTCTTCTTTTTCTTTATATTAGCTTTATTTAAAAGAGATGATAAACTGAGATCATTTCACCTTTAGTGCTGTTCACTGCCAGTCCTGTGCTTTCAGAATTGACTAGTGGTTTTGGGTGGCGGTGCTTTTTGGCACAAACTTGTCTTTATCTGATTTGTTTAATCTCTTCTGCACAGGGCTCTGGCAAGCAGCCTGGGGAAATCCCCCCCTTGATGTGTGATGTAATATCCTCACCTCCATAAAATACACCACATACATTGTCTTTGCAGGTCATTCCTCACTCTGAAATTGCCAGTCACTGTTGAAAAACAATTAATCATAAGTTGCATGGTGTCAGCTGAAGAAACCTCTTCTTTCAGCTGCACGTTGCATGTTTCATGCTCCAGGTCAGGTCCTGCAGTCTAGGTGGCCCCACTACTGCATTAAGAATCAAATTAAGCACCAGGAGTTCCCTGCAGTCTCATTTGGACTGTTGAGTGCACTGTAATCTGCATGCACTTCACTCTCCTGCGTGGCAGGAGACAACAACAGACACCCCTTCTCAAACACAGTATTTGAGACTTCAACAGCTTGTTACGCAGTGCTTGCAACTCCTCCTCCAGACCTTCCTTGCTCCTTACAACGAGCTCACTGTGTGCCAGCAGTCATCCAAAGCCTGCAGATGCTCTGTAGTGCTGTGGGGGACCACAGCAAGGAGGATTCTGCCTTTCCTTTCAGCTCCATGTGACCCTGGCAGAGGGGGCTCCTGGCATTAGCATCGCTAGAGCTTTGCTTTTCCGGGCTCTCCTTGCATGTTGCAGGGGCAGCAGAACACGAGGCTTGGTGAAAGTCAGGTGGTTGCCCTGAAAAGTGCATCCCAAAGAGCTAAATCTGCAGTGTTCCCCTGTGATGTTTGTAGCACACTGCCACATCCCTCACAAAAAGCTTCCAGCAGCTCTCTGGGAAGCCTGAAATAGAGCTGGCCAAAGGCTGCCATGCTTCTGCCTCAGGGCCCAGTATTTAGCCTCAGCTGCCTGTGCTCTGTAGCACTGCTGAGCCTTCTGCGTTTTGTCCTTTCCTCCTCGTGGGTGAATTCAGCCCCCAGCTGCTCCCAAAGCAAACACTGCAGAGGTGGCAGGAGGAGCTTGGAATGTGTCCTTTGCAAGTGCTTGGATCCTGATAACCTGGGCTAGTGACTGAGTGGGACAGACTTAGGAGAGACGTGGCACTTGGCCAAAGCAGATTTGGTTTTACGAAAAAGCAAATATTTGTCCAAATGGGCATCCAAGTATGGCCTTGTTAGGGGATGCAGCCTGGCATCCTGGAAGCCTGGCAGAAATGAGCTCTGCGGCACTGACATCTAGTGGAGTTACAGCCCCAGTGCTGTCGGGAGCAAATGTGTTCTCTTCATCCAGCGTGCTCAAACTCCCTGCCTGAGCCAGCCTGGTGCGTGTGGAGAACCCTTACCCTCCCGCAAGGAGGTTTGCACCCATTCTCCTGGGGGCTTGGCTTGATATGTTTTTGGGGTTTTTTTTCTAGGTTGTTATTTGTCACCTCTGCTGTTTTTATTTGGTTTCAAGTCGTGGTGCTTTGTTCTTTTGTTTGTTCACCGGGAATGCTGCTTCTCTGTAGCTCAGATTTGGATTTAGAGATAAGAATATCTGAATAGTTCTTCTAAGAATTGTCGCTATTTACGGAAATACCTTCAGCTCCTGTATCGTTTAGGCTTCACTGAAAACCCCAGTCCGTTATGGTGCTAAGGATGCCAAATTGTGGGTTCAATCTCTGTAGGAGCCATTCACTTGAGAGTTGGACTCAAATGATCCTTGTGGGTCCCTTCCAACTCAGAATATTCTGTGATTATACCAGCAACTGCCTGAATAATATTCTTATCAAGCCTGAGGTGGAGAGGGTGCTGATTTGCATACCCAAATCTCTGTTTTGTAGCCTCAATGATGGGATGGGGCTTAAATCAGAGGATTTCATACTTTTTCTCTTTTCTCAGTCTTTTCTCCTTCCCCACGCTGGAACAACCTTTTAGTAGGACTTCCTTGTGTATGTGAAACTTGCCCTTTGCCTTTCACAAACACGGAATTTGTGACCCTACTGGCAAACCATTACGTAGCTGAGGACTGGGTAGTTTTCCATTCCCCAGTGCCAGTCCATTTCCACTCTCCAAGCGTGCATGGGCTGCCTCACTTGGGTTACTGCAGCTTGAGGGGACCATAAAAGGTGACTTATTTAGAGATCAAATGATAACAGGCTAAGCTGTGGCTTGGGCTGTGTGAACCATAGGGAGGCAGGGAGGGAAAGTAGGAATTCCTCAGATGAGGAGGTGCAGGTCACATCCACGCCCCCTGCTAGACAGGAGAGAGGGGGAAAATGTTTAGAGCAGTGCAGCTGAGGCTGGCACAGGCTGGAGACCCGAGTGCTGGCTTCATCCAGCAGCTTTACCTGAGCACAGCTTTCCCCTGGGATAGGGAAGAAGCAGAGGAAACTGTAGCTGCAGTCACACAACCTTCTGGGGTTGTGCCTGAGGTGGCACTGCTTGTTCACTGCCCCTGAGTATCGCTGTCCTACAATCCAAATCCCAAGCAGGGATACAGAGAGGCCAAATAGCTGTCATGATTAAGCACTTTCTTTGAATTGTTTTACAGCTTGAACAAGGTAAAGCCTTACCATCTCCTAATGACCTCAAAAGAAAGATTCTCATAAAGAATAAAAGGCTGAAACCTGAAGTAGAAAAGAGTAAGTAAAGTTTGTCAAATATTAAATAAACGAAAGTCCAGATTGCTACAAACAGCCTTTGTTACTAAAGTTTCCAAATCGTTTGTACTTTAGTGTTGGAAGAATATGAATTACATGTAAATAACATCTTATTTGCCCTTGTGTTTCATGTGAGTGCCAGAGTCTAGGCCTTGATATCAGCATGCTGCACAGGCACAGACAGACCCAGAAATGTAATCCTGGGACTTTTATCAGACTGCTGGTTGAGCTAAAATATAAGGCAGATAGAATCTCTTGTAAATTCTGCCTACACTGGTCTGGTTGCATTGCTGTGTTTTTCCAGGATAAGCATGAAATGAAATGGAATTTCAAATTGCTCTTCTTACCGTTGTTGCCAGTTCTGATACTTATCTTCTTTCAGTAACAATAATGTTGCTGTATTCGTTTCCAGTATGGCTGTAATGATAAACCCTGGTCCTTCTCCATTCAAAGATAAGCACCCAGACCTTGCACTGGCTTCAGTCATACATGGCTGTGCTCCTCCTGTCTTACTGAAATGCACATGGAAACACAATCGAAACTCCAAGAACTTTGCCTCCATTTGCATGGATCAAGCACCGAAGAGACAGCTGTCTGTCTATTCTGTGAGCAAGTAATGTGCTTGCTCCAAAGACCTTTGAAGTCTGTGGAAGTCTGAGGAATTTCTTCACAGAAAGAGTGATTAGGCATTGGAGTGGGCTGTCCAGAGAGGTGGTGGAGTCACCATCCCTGGAAGTGTTTAAGGAAAGACTGGACATGGCACTCAGAGCACTGCTCTGGTTGACCAGGTGGTGTTGAGTCAGAGGTTGGACTCTATGATCTCAGAGGCCTTTTCCAACCTCATTGATTCTGTGCTTCTGTAAAAATATTTTCCTTAACTTCAGTGAGCTTTGGATACAGCCCTTACTGACCACTTTTCATATCTAACAACAGTCTGTGTTTAATGATGCTCCTTACTCTGTAAAATTTTATTACTAACTGAAAAGTCAGAGAACTCATTAAACAGAAGTAGATCTGAGGCTCGGAGAATCATTTGTGATGGTTCTCTTGTATTTCTTTGTGCTACAAACTGTTCATGTCACAGCTAATTTGATTTTATTTTTCATATTAACAGAACAGCTTGATGCTCTGAAAAAGATGATGGAGGCTGGGGAAACTGCTGCTCCTGTAAATATCCTGGAGGATGATAACGAAGAGGAAATAGAAAGCGGTGAGAATTTCCTGGAGAAGGGCTCTCAGACACATTGCCTGTGGTAGATCAGTGGGCTGGGTGCACCTTACCCACGTGCCTGTGGTCTTTTGCAGCAGCAGTGTGTCTGAGCTCAGTGCAGGACCATTTATACAGACCCCAGCCTTGCTACCTCATCCCAGACAATTCCAACTTCCATCTCCTGTTCAGAAGTTATATTAGAGCATCAACCAAGTCAGATTTTCATTCACATTTTCATTGTGAGAGAGAGACTAAGAAGTTGTGATCTTAGCTATGAAAACACATACTGTCACTGTGTTTAACACTTGTGTCAACGTCAGTGGGGATTACGACATTGTAGTTTATAAGGATCAAATGAGGGGTAGGGTTTTTCTTGCCAGATATCTTCAGTGTAAATGTCTAGCTCTGAGCCAGTGATGTGGCCAGCAGAGAAAAATACACCTATTTAGGGCATGATCCTGTCTGTTTTAAATGTCCACCTTCAGAAGATGTAAATCACGTGCTGCCTGCAGGTGTCTGAACCACAGGACTGGCCTGTGACCTCTGTCATAGTGAATGTCCCAGCTTTAGCCTACCACTTGGTCCTCTCATATATTTTATATTTTTTTCTTTTACTTTTTAGCTTTGAGTACTGTAGGTTCTAATGGAAAACCACCTTAAAAGCAAATGAGAACAATTCCCTATAGTGGGGGCACACAAGGAGTCTGACAATGCGCACCAGAAGCCTGGACACTGGCATCTTCTTAGATCTTTATTTGAAGAACTCTCTCATCAGTTCTTGTTATTTCCCCAAGGCTATTTGTTTTTTTTTTTTACAGATTTGCTAAGCAAATTACTGATTACTTCAAAAATACAGCAAATAAGTTTTCACTTACTAACCATCTCAGGCCTTAGCTGTAATTTACTACACTTAGAAACAGTTAACAGTAACTAACTCTTAGAAGTCTAATACCCTGGATTTTATTCCTGTTTTTAAAAAATGCCAAACCCAAACCTGTGAATTCAACTGTCATTTGTTTCCTGCCTTGCAAAAAAACCAGCAGTTGCTGTGGTTTTTGCACTGATCCTTTTTGTTTTCTGTGCAGCTGACCAGGAAGAAGAAGCTCATCCTGAGTACAAGTTTGGAAGTGACCTTACTGTAGATGATTACAGTCAAAAAGAAGCTGTTGCCATCAGTGTCAAAAAGGTGGGATTGCTTCTTTCATATGTATTCTTATGAAAACTTTCCATGGAGCTTGTTGCAAAAGGCACTCTGCTTTGTGGAAACATCAGAGCACTTGTTGTCAGAAGATTCAAACCTGAGATCTTCACCAGGTGCCCCTTATGTTTAGGTTCATGAGAACACAAAGCTTTGTAGCCAAAAACATTCTCCCCTTGTTCAGATAGGATATACTCATTGAGGAAACAGAATCAGTATGTAGGAGACAGCATACAAGTGGGGGATTTAATCAAAAATACTAATTAAATGCAGCAAGCAGTTTCCTGCTCCAGCCTCTGATACTTTACTTTGCATCTCGGGTGCAGAATCCTAATAAGAGGTGGAACATTGGCTTCCTTGCTCAGCAGTGTTTTTGCAGGGCTGCATTCTGTGTCTTCATTGCAGGTTTTTCCTGCATCATTTTTCATGGTTAACCCTTAGGGTAGGTCCTCTCTTCCACCTACAGCAGTGAAGGCAAAATAGGACAATAATTCCCGTTGGGGTGGTGTGGCAGGGGGGCTCTATCAGGCAGCCAGCTGGCAGACAGGGAAAGAGTTCTCTTTATTGCACTCATACCTGACAATTACAGTTTATCAGTCTGTGCGCAGTAACTTGAATATTACTTGATGGTAATTAGATACAGAATGTTGGAATTCAGAACTAAGCTGCTCTGGCACTGACGGCCTTAGTGCTGCTTGCTACAGAGAAAACCCCACGTGTGAGAGCTGAGGTACCTTATCAGATCACAGTCCTCTGTCACTCAAGTATTTTGGCCACTTCTTCTCTCTTGCTTGGTTTCCTTTGGGTCTTGCTCCAGGTAGAAGTATAGGTGTGGAAAATAGTGTGTCTGTAGCAGTACCAGAGACATCAGACCTGCCTTCTGTGTATCTCTTCAAGTCGACATCTTTGCTTCTTCAGGACTTTTATGGATCCTCTCACTGAAGTATCATTTCACTCCTTTGCTTTAGGGCAGTTTCAATTACTAAGTCAGCTGGTCGTTAACTACCTGAATGTTCTGGGGTGCTTTGGTTGGGTGGGGGTTTGTTGTTGTTGTTGTTGTTTTGAGGATTGGGTTTTTTTTGTTTCCAGATTAGTCACTCATCCTCAGCACATGTCCTTGGGTAACTTCTCTGCTTCTTTGCTGATCAGTGACTTGATCTTTATTCTGTAGGAATGTACATTCAGTGCCAAGACAATATTTATCTAAGATTCTCAGTAGTGGTAGCTTTTAACTGAAGGCAGACACCAGACTGCCTCATTACAAATAACATCCTGAGAGAGGCCTTCTCCAATGTGGGCACTTCAAGCACAGTTTACAGCACTCTTAACCCTTCCGTTTTCAGAGCCTGGCAGTCTGCACATCCAGATCAGATGATCTTTATTGTGATATCTTTATCTGGATGTGTTATTCTTTCATTCTTCTCTGAAACTTCCTGTCCCCAACATGTAGTGATAGCTCTGGTTTAGGCTTAACTGTCTGGCATCCTTCATCCTATTCCCATGGCTAGCCAGCTGTTGATCTTGTGTACCCAAATTTGGAAAAGACTATAAATTTTTGCAAGTGTATGGGGCAGATGAGCCATGCAGGAAGGTGGGAAAGGGTTTACCTTTTGCTAAATGCATTCCTTTTTTGAGGATTTTTTCTCCTTACTGTGAGTGTTTCCTATTGCTTTTTCTTTGGGTAATGTATATATATTTTTTTTCCCTTAGGCTGTTGAAGATTCTGAGCAAGAAAACAATAAAAAGGTGACACAGGATGTTATGTAGTTTATTTTACTGCTTTATATATAACATGCATATTACTTACCATGCATTCTCAGTAGTTTAACAATTTTATGCTCAGTTTCACTGCACCTAGTTTTGAAAGTGACTCTACCTCCTTTTGTCCTCTTGGGTTTCTTCTGCTATATTTTTATACCGGGGTTAGGGCTGTCAGAAAATTCGGCAACAGAGAGGAGTGCATGACCTTTGCCTGCTTAGAAGTATCTGATCTCAGTCTCCAGTGTCATGCACTGGGAACCCAGTTCTCTGAATGGTGTTGAGATGTATCATCCCTGCTTTATTTTTTCCTCTGCCCTTACCTTGACTGCACTTTGTTTTCCTCTCTCTTTTTCTTCCTTTTGCTTTCCCTTGGGACTTCTGCATTTATCTTCTCCCAGGAATCCCTTCTGTAAGACTCTTCCCACCTCTTTCCACTCTCCTCCTCCTCCTCCTCCTCTTCTCTCATTCAAGCTGCTCCTGTTCCTAACCACACTTTGTTTCAGTCTGTGTTGTTTTCTAAGTGGGTTCTGCTTCTTTTCTTGAGGGGTGGGGAGGTGTAAATAACATTGGAGATCAACTTTTCGCTTTTGTCTTCTCTATTCCCTAACAGGGTCGTGTGCTGTTGTAACCATTCCTTTGTTTCTGTAGACTTTAAGAAGCATTCCATCCTTACCCCTTTCTTAATTCATAGTTTTAAAGTTGTGAACAGTGCAGAGTATAGCCCTACTCTAAAAATTAAGGGTCTGCAAGTGAGTAAGAGAAAATCAATGGGCAGTAAGTACATTGTCTTGGGACACTGTCTTTGAGGCACAGTGTCACTAATGCAGTCACAGAGCTGTACCTGCAGGCTACCATTGCCTGGGCACTGAGGCATCATAATCCCTTTGACTCCCTTTTCCCTGTGGTTCCTTTAGGTGTAGGTGTGGATGGATCAAGATAGACAAATATGATTAGCTGTTCTGAGCAGTTGACAGGAGGCACCTTAAAGAACTCTGGGTTTTAGAAGATGGGTGGTCAGTTCTTCCTGAGTTATTGGCCTCTCAAAAGTTAAGACAGTGGAAAGAACTGGTTTCATTGAGTAAATTTTGCCTGAATTTGACCTAAGCTCTATTAACAGCTGTTGACCTAGCGACAAAAAAATATGCCTGTTTTCTACTAACACAGGGATGTACTCTTTGGCGTATCTTGGGATCAGATCTGTGAACCCTCAATATGCACATTTCTGAAAAGCAGTTGAGTTGAGCCTTGATGATCAGCATTAAAATGTGGTGTCAGTTTGATTTCACGGGCTGCTGGAAGTTTAATTCAGTCTAAAATGCACGTACAACAATGTGTACCTGGACTCATTCTGCTAACTCAGTAATTCTATGCAGTCAGGAGATTGTGTTCCTTGTGACTATAATCATCTTATACCACGGCATAAATGGTTCCACTTCACATGATTTTCATTCTTTGAGATGTGTCCGCACTGTCTGGCAGGCAGAGGTGCCATAATGCTGGCAAGTGGGTTCACTTTTCCTTTACTCTCCCATCTCAGGGAGTAAACGAGTTGGAGTAGCGTAGGTTCTGTGAGCTGCGTTATCCTCCAAGCCCAGAAAGGGCTTGGTAGCACTGCCTCTTACTGACTATTTCCTGACTCAATAATGAGGGAGAACTTGCTGACAAACACGAGCTGCAGTCTGAAAATAAAAAGCAGCACTGCAAGAACTTTTGAATACACTTCGTACTTCCCAGCAGAAGTTCACTGTCAGCCTACAGTCAGATTTTTTGGTCACTGGTTCACTGGTAGGAGAACAACCAAAAATGCATGTGTGGGAAAAACATGATGAATTTGCAGAGATTGCTTAGCTTGACAGAGATTTTTTTTTGTTTGTTTGTTTTTTCATTTCAGTGAAAAGAATGTGTTTTAAACTGGTTTAGGGAAAGGAAAATGTTGGACGGGTAGATCCAGTTAAGAAGTGCTTCCTGATGTGGGTTTCTAGCAGATGAGATACTTCTAGAAAACTTTAAGTTCTATTATAAATAAAGTCCACATTTATATAGGTGTTGGATTCAGATTTTTATCAGTTGAAGTGGATAAGAATATGAGCTTGGTACTGTGTCTCTTATTGGTCTTGTGACATCTGTTTGTCCAGTGAAGGATGAGACCTCTACATTTTGATTTGCTTCCGATAGTAAAAATTAATAGTTAAGGAACCTTATTTGTGTTTTGATGTTGAGGAAGTTCTACTGAGCACCAAGTATACACAGTTTCTATCAGAAAATGCTTATTAAATCACAGTTTTTGGAATTTATTTGACAAAGATGGATCGTTATCTCCCAGCATTGTTCAGTCTGTTGGAATATTTAGCTTTTATCCCTGTGTTATCCTACTAACTTCATGTAATATTTACCCACTGCTTAGGAGCTTTTCTATCATCAGCCCTGTTGCATGCATCCTGTAACACTGAGAGTCTTATATCAGCAAGAAAATAAACCTTAACTTTTCACACTAAACTTCCACTTTTCTTGTATTAATTTGCACTGTCTTTAACCTTCTGCAGATTTGGGTATAATTTTGTCCCACCCTTGAAAAACCCAACAACAGTGTTTGCACACAGAAATGGTGATTGTTCTTTTTAATGTGTTTTCAGGGTTTAGTAACTGTGGAAGATGAACAAGCGTGGATGGCATCTTACAAATATGTAGGTGCCACAACCAATATACATCCATATTTATCAACAATGGTCAACTATGCTCAACCTGTAAAATTTCAAGGTTTCGATGTAGCAGAAGGTAACATAAAAGGTTGAATGAAATACAAGTATTTGCTTAACCTAGGTAGTTTTTTAATCTCTACATTTCCTGAGTTTAGAAATTTAGGCATGAGAGACTTTTATAGTTTAATGACCATCATCAGTGTATTTGTAGACCTGTTTCCTTGAATGTAAAGTTAGCATGTCATTCCGTTAGTCATCCACACGGAGTCACTAAATTACTGGGAGAACATGAGGCTGTTGAGGTTGGTTCTATTCCGTGGGCCTTTCCTACTGAGATGCTTTTCTTTAGTTCATTTTTCTCTGCAGTAAGGTGAGCACGACTGTCACAGTGGTCAGCAGTGAGCTGATCCTGCACGCCAGACCATTTGTCATGTCGGTTTGCCTTATCTACCACACAGTGCAGGCTCTGAATAACAATCTTGTCCTAAACAAAAAATGAAAGTTTTGTTGATTTCCCAAGAAGTGAAACAGAAAAGCAAGTCAGAAATGCTATGAAATTTCTCATCGCTGTAATTTGATTCTGTGAAATTTCTTATCACTATAATTTGATTCTGTGAGTAATAGATAATGGGGAAAGAGACCAAAAATTGCTGTATCCTGCTGTTACAGTGCATGATTTTGAGTTTTGATTCGTCATTACAGAAGTGTTTTAAAATGTCTTGTCTTTTCTTTCTAGAACGTAATATTCACCATAACATGTCCTCTTTCAATGAATCAGTCGGACTAGGGTATTTGAAGACTCATGCCATTGAGTTTGTGAAGTATCCTTTCACCTCCTCATCCAACTTTTCTACCAATCCTAAAATAAACCAGTTCTAGATTTAGTGTTGCCTGTCTACAGAGGAAAAGGGGAAGTACCTCATGGAAGGAGAAATAGTAAGATTAACGTAAGAAGTGTGTGTTGATGCTGAAACACTGAAGATACCAGGGCATGACTCTACATTTCTGTGATGTTTTTATTTCATTTTCCTTGATGAATTCTATAGTTACAATAAACGACAAATGAGTCGGATATACCCAAAGGGAGGCCGTGTGGATTCCAGTAATTACATGCCTCAAATTTTCTGGAACGCTGGCTGCCAGATGGTCTCACTGAACTATCAGACCCCAGGTAGGCAGCAACGACCAGTGAACCTCAATCCTAAAGAATGGCTTGGGCAGTAACTCTCCAACAGATGCCATGGATTTGCTTCTGGCATTTTTTGGGGAAACAGACATATGGCTAAATAATACAGCGGAGTGGAACTACAGAAGCGTAAGACAAGGAGCAGTAAAAAAAAGCCATGCACAGAAGGAAAATTCAGTCCCCTTTTATGGAAAAATAATGGAGTACTGCATCTTCTCACAGAAATGGTTTTTATTAATAAGAAGTGTTAATTACAGGGAAATCAGTGCTTTTACAAAACACAGCTCTGGCACAGTTGGGTGCATGTCTGCAAAGCAGAGATGGAGTGCACAGATTAAGATGGTAAAAGGTAATGACTCTGTGACAAATGCATCTCTAGACCAGTTATTGCGAAGTGTTAGGAGTCATGTGCTCATCAGCAGGGGATGGGGTCTGAGATCCCAGCTGAGGGAATGATGCCAGGGAATGGAAATGCCTCTCCACAGCGTGATCTGAGAGGAGATGCATTGTTCCTGTTCAATGAAGGTGTGAGTGTAGCAGGGCAGGCTTTTTGTTGTTTTCATTGGGTTTTTTAATTTATCTAGGAAAGTCTTCAGTCATATGTATGTAACAGACCAGTTTTCCGTTGCCTTTTTCTGGCTGTGGCAGTGCTTTTGAGGAGTGGTTTTATTCTGAGGTTATTTGCCCTCCCTGCACCGTGTCTTTGGTACTGCAGACACTCCTCATGGTCATACCCTGAGTTCTGTCCTGCAAAGCTGTGCCCCAGTTTCACCAGCTGAGGAAGCAGGAGAAGGGATACACTGGAATGCACCATTTTAGAGCACTCCACTGGACGTGATAGGGAGGCTGGAGCATACAAACCTCACTCTGCTCCCAGCACTGCCTCTGCCCATTGCATGTCATTCCCAGCCCCTTTATATTGCAAATTAAGAGTAGTAATTGTATAAGTGGAAGTGAGCAACTTTCCTGTACTCCTCTTCTGTGATCCAGCTTTGTTGTCAAGATGAAGATGATTGAGGAAATAAAAATTACAGCTGCCCAGTAAATCCAGTAATAACTGGTATGGGCATATGACAATCTTGTATTTTGTGTATCAGAGAACCAACAGAACAGATTTTGTTCCCTTTGAAGGTATAGTCAGTTGGGCAAGAGAAATACCTGTTTTATTGCTCTTGTGTAAGTAGAAACCTGCAGGAAAACATTTTATTTTTTACAAAGTTCTGGAGAGGGTTGGATGAGAGGGAGGTTATTACATGTTTATGATACGTCTTGCTGTACAAGTGCCTTAACAATGCACTCACTAAAACTCACTTTAAATGCTTTAAATGTTGAAACTAAGCAATGCTGCTGTGATCTTTGTGGGTTTTTTGTGTGGTATTTTATTCAGCTAAGTCCACAGAAACTGGTGGGATATGCATCTCACCTTCTTTAAAACAGGATACAGACAGCTTCATCAGAGGTAGTTTTCCCGTTGCTTCCTTTTATTTCTTGGATGTGTGTTTTATATGCATGAAATTTATTTTTTATTTAAACTGATTATTCTGGACAAACAGTCTTATTTTCTGATTTAGTTCATGATCTGCATTATTCAGCAGGAAAGTTAGTAAATTTTCTCTCTTGGCAGATTTAGCAATGCAGTTGAATCAAGGAAAATTTGAGTACAATGGATCGTGCGGGTGAGTGATATGGTTTAAACTGTTGTCACTGTGTATCACAGTCCTTTACGAAGGTTTTAATAAAATTTTGTCACTATTAATTATGTGTTGCAAAAGGAAAAGGGGATGCTAGGTGAAGAGTAGAAATTAGCAGAGTTCAGGGAGAATTATCCCCCATAAGGAGGTGTTCTAATGAAATATGCTTTTAATTATGCCCAGTTTTTAAATGAGCTAGAAGAGGCTTTGTGTTCATATTATGAAGATCATGGATACTGTACACAGTTATTTAAATACTTCTCCACCTTCTGTTCTCAGCCTTCCTTTGAAGATATGCCTCAGAATTCATTGCACAGTTCACAGAATTGCCAAATTTGCTTGGACAAGTGCAGTCTGAATACATAGGGGACATTTTTTTAATCTGTGTACTCTTAATTGGAGCACAGATTTCACAGAGAATACTGAAGTGTTTCATCTAAGTTCTTGCTCATGATTTTTGCATGACGAAGGATGTTCAAGTGATGCTGATAGATTTTTCTCAAATGTTGAGTATCTACCTTTATAGGACAGACTGATCATTAACGTCAGGAGAAAAGGAGAAGTTTCACGAATCACAGGAAATGACAGTCCAGAAACACATTAAAATCTGCAAACTCATCCTGGGAAGGAACTGCTCTTTTACTACTGCAGATTTTACTCAGAAAGAAAATCTGAGTAGATGGAGCTTGGTAAAATTCCTCATTTGCAGAATGGGCACACAGTGCTTGGCCATTCCATGCCCTTATTGCAGTTGTGAGCACCCCAGAAGAGGCTCTTGGCTTTGACAAAGGTGCAGTCCCTGTAATTTCAATCAAAATAACCAGAATAGAAGAAAACCAAAGCTTTCTTCTGGCAGAGTTTGGTTCCTTTCTTGTTGGACCCACCAGCTTAGTAAAAGACTACCTGCTTACTTTGGCCAAATTCTCTGAAGGAGAGGCAAAATTATCAACTAAATTCCTGGATTCTTACATCAGTCTTTTGATATTAAAGCAATATAGTGGTAATGCATGGCAATATTTTGATATGCATTGGAAATGTGGTGGTGTTTCAGTCACAGAAAGGAAATGAAAACCTGAACATTTCCTTCTGCCTGTACTCCTCTTTTCTCAGACTTGCAGCTTTCATGCTGATGATACAAGATCAAGCCACGTTGGTTTCAGCATTTTTTATTTCAGCAGGCTGAAAACAGAGGCTAAGGATGTTTCCAGTAATTCCCTTCTGCCCCAACCTACTTTAAATTAACAAAATACTAAGAAACCACATTCCTAATGGAAGAAAAACATTTTTAATGGAAGAAAAAGGAGTAATATTACTTTCAAACAGAAAGCATATTATTACAAAATGGGAGAAAACATGGACATTCTTTCCACTGGATTTTTTCTAGCACTTTTTAATTTCTGAATTCTGTCTAGGCCTTCATAATATTGTGTACCAATGATTCACTGGAGAGACTAAGGGTGGATAAAAATTAATCTTGTAGCAGCTTTGTCTGTCAGGGTTGCAGAATTAGCAAGATTTTTCTAGTTACACATTTTCTTCCATCAGTGGAAGAGAATGTCTGTAATGTGCAGCCTTTCTGTGATCAACTGCTGTTTCATTTTGATGGCAGAATCCTTGGGTTTTGGTGCATCAGAGCACATATTGGCTTCATTGATATGTTGATCCAGTGTAAGGTTCTCAGGGAGGTATCGTGTGTGTTATTGTGGTGGTACCTTTCATGCTGCTATAATTAACAATCTGTCAGCACTGACATTATCAGTTGTTTCCCCCAAGGTTTTATAACCACAAGGAAAAAATTAACTTCAAGCTGAAATTTAGTGTATGAGTCTTGAACTCTAAGGAGTTGCTTCACTTGGAAAAATAAAATTGAAAAATCCCGCTGTGTCCTTCCAAAGTGCTAAAGTATTAAAACAAATGAGAGCATCTGTGTTTTATTATATGGTAACTCCCTGTATATTTAAACTGTATTATTCAGTTGTTTTGAAATGTCCTTGACTATATTGCATTTATTTTTATCTTAAAATCCTGGATTGATTTCATCTCTCAGTAGCTGGTAATTCAAAATGAAGATTAATATTTATCCATGTTCTGGACAACCATAATACTTTCTTTTACTTTCTCACACTTGCAGCTGGAATGAGTCTGTATTTTACAGTGCTGTAGGAGAGTTCATTGTTTAAAGGCAGAACATCCATTTCATTTGTATTTAGTACAACTTTGATTTCCACTCAAGAATAACCTTCTCCTTTTTTTCCTTGAAATAAGGTATCTACTAAAGCCAGATTTCATGCGACGACCAGACAGGACGTTTGACCCATTCTCTGAAACTCCTGTAGATGGTGTCATTGCTGCAACGTGTTCTGTCCAGGTAAAACAGCCACAGACTGCTGTCATCACATCCAAAAGCACATTTAAAATCAGCAGAAATAGGATATATACAGTAAATGTGCTTGGACTGTGTAGATTTCAGCAAATTGTTTCCACTGGTTTGTTTTTTTTATTGCTGGCTAAGATGCCTTTGTTTACTTGATCTGAGTGGAACATGATAGAATTAGAAATTATGTGTTATTGCACGTTGTCATATTCGAACAGCCTCCATGGTCTTTTTGAAATACATGAGGCCACACAAATGGATAAAGGAGTGAAGTTCATTCCCATGTACAATGTGAAATTGCCCAACATCACTTGTCACCACAGAGCAGGGAGGAATCCGGGCACACATGGACAGGGTGTTTTCAAAATGAATAGAGAAAAATAGTTGATGTGAAGCAGGCCCTTACTTTGGAGTTATCTATGAGTAACAAAGTCCATAAAGCTCCTGTTGTAGTTCTAAAGCATGATTAGGTATCAAATTTTGGAAGGAGGCTGGTGATTGTAAAACCTGTTTTGTGAGCAAAAGTCTTCAGCTTTCATTTAGCATTTTCCATGTGCTGCATTTAAATGTCACACCCTCTCTGGCCAAGCATTCCTCGTGCATTCTAGATGTTGAACTGAGATCCATTTGCACCTCTAGAAGAATAAACATGTTTTATTAATGAATCGTGTTTTTCTTCAATGGTAATGAAAGTCCCTCCAAGAAGGAATTGGGATCAGATAGTTCCTAGGTCATGGATTTTCTTTTGTGACTAAAACTGGTATAAAATTCCATATGAATTTTGTAATTAAGGAGTTGAGTGGACCAAAAGCCATCAGTGATAGCCCTCAGCCACATAACTTTTCAGATCTATTATCCAGAGTGTTCCCTGGAAGGATGTTAGGTCATGGAAACAAAAGGATTTGGAATGAGCTTAGGTCTGTGAAATCACATTTCAGGTTTTTTAGTTCCTTTTGTGATTGTAGTAATGAAACCATTAGCTGTATTTTGAAGTAGTAGAACATCTTGATGGAATAAAAATTTTCCCTGGAGTAGTCACCTGCTGTGGCTAGAATAATCTTGAAATGGCAACAAATCTTCATAATATATAACAATACAGAGGAATCGTGTGGGGTTTTTGTTTTTTCATTTTTTTAAGCATCCTGCACTTTCCAGACACATCATACGGAGTCAGACTGACACGTGATTAGTTTCAAATCCTGAGTGAAAGCAGAGCAATAGTTTCCTTTCACCTCTTGTGGTCAAGATGTATAAAAGAAGACAGTGCTTCTGAACAGTGTGTTTGAAGTTGTGGAATAGCAGTGCCAACTCTGGTTGTTCCATTCATGTTTTCATACAGTGAATGCATCTGTGAGACACTGCCTGGTTGGGATGACTGACGGCTGGTAATGCCATAGCACAGTCATTTCAGGTGAAGGTCATATTTATATATCTGGTCACAAAAGCTTTTCTAAAGAGGTGCAGTTTGAAATACGCCATTTTCATATGAGGAACTAAACGCATCTGTTAGCTACAAACCATTTCTCAGAGTGATGTCAGTGAAAAATGACCACTGTTTCCAATATTCTTACTTTGTATTGCTTTTCCTTACTCTGTTACTGTGTTGCAGGTGATATCTGGCCAGTTCTTGTCAGACAAGAAGATCGGGACGTACGTGGAGGTGGATATGTACGGGCTGCCCACGGACACGATACGCAAGGAGTTCCGCACACGCATGGTGATGAACAACGGCCTGAACCCTGTTTACAACGAGGAATCCTTTGTCTTTAGGAAGGTAGGATATGGCATCTCTGGAAAGCAAAGTCTGTGGTTTGCCAACACTTGTGCCCATGAGCTTCCCTGCCCTCCTGAGCCAGCCCTTCCTGCTTCGGCCTGACTGCTCACACGGATGAGTGCTGCTCCCATGGAAAAGGGTTTGTAGGGCCCCTGTTTGCTGCAGTAAACAAGGGAAAGCTGAAATCAGCTTTCAGGAGGCTGCTTGGTTTTGGTTTGTTTTGGTTTTGTTTTTTTTAATTTTGCTTTGGTTTTATTTTTCTAATGGATAACCTCTGTAGCTATCACATGATTTTTTTTGTTGTTTTTGTTTCCGTTTGGCTTTTCCCTCCCCTTTGCTTCCTCCTCCCAATTGGAGGTAGCCACCTCCTGTGTGACCATGCCTGTGTTCAAGGTATGCAGTCTGCTCAGAATGAGCCCCGCTGGTGGACACCATCATTCCCTGGAGATTTCTTCTTCCCTGCCCTGGCAGTGGCTGCTATCTTGCACTGTTTCCTTCAGCCCAGAGGGCAGGTGAGATGCTGCATCCAAAGCTAAGATCAATGTCATTACATGGAAAAGTTGGAAGGGTGCTGTGTTCCTCAGGCGTGTTGCCAGCTCCCTCCTTCAGTAGTCCATGTGTATCATGTACCTTTTTCTTTTTTTTTTCAATACCAAAATTAAAACACCCCTTTTTTTCTTGGCATGGGGGATTTAAAGAGAGAGACCATTTGTCCGTGTTCAGTTTTTATCTCTCGGTCTTTATATATATATGATACACACATATATATATATTTATTTATTTATTTGTTTGGGGGTTTTTTGGTTTTTTTTTTTTTTTTTTTTGTTTTTTTTTTTTTTTTTTTTTTTTTTTTTTTTTTTTTTTTTTTTTTTTTTTTTTTTTTTTGTTTTGTTTTTTTTTTTATTTTTTTTCTTTTGCCTGGAGTTACATCCAGACTACATGTGTTACAGTGCTGTCTTTGATAACATCTGTTTTGCTTACACCTGTTTTGTTGTCATGCAAAATCGTTGCTCTTTTATTCCAAAGTTCCGACTTCTGTTGCAAAGTTCAGACTTTGCCAAGTGGTGATAACACTTCACACGTGGGTATATTACACACTTAATCTGCTTTCCTAACAGCATAGCCAGTTTTTAATAGAAATTTAGTTGATGCAAGAGTTTTTCTGAACTCATATTCTGGAATGAATGTGACTTCAAGTGCTTTTCTCCGTGTATGAGGAGGCACAGGGAAGATGCTTAGGTACAGGCAATTCTGCTGCCCATGGCTAGCTGGCCATATGACCAGCATCTGCTGCTGTCTGATTGCTTACATCCAAAGGGCCATAAATTCCAGGGTGCACAGCTCCAGTCTGAAAGGGGGATACCTGTGTGTTGGGACATGGGTACAGAGGCTGATGCCAATATTTCTCATTACTACTCTGCAGGGAGCCATCACATGGTCACACGTTCTCTTGAGCCCTTAGGTCAGCCAAGAAATTGTTTTCCTTCACCTCAGGCCCTTGTCATATCTTAGCATTGTAATCAACATACATTGAAGATCAAGCAGGTGAGTGGCATAAACACACAAGGAAGGATTCCTCTAGCTGGAGATACTGAAGGCACAGTGCTAAAATGTCATGAGAAGGTGGAAGTGCCTACCAGGATACCACAGACCAAATTAATGGAAAGGGAACAATAAACTTAGTCCCCACTTCTGCTCTCTGGCCAGTCTATGTCAAAGACCATCATGTAATGAAAGATGTGCTGATCTGTAGGGGAGAGATCTTACCTGCCCTGTTTGGGTTGCAGTGTTCTCCTCAAGCTGATGGTTAACCCTACACAGTTGTTCTCAGGTACTGTGTTTGATTGTTCTTCTGTCATGTTTTCTCGTCTTTATTTTAATTAAAATGAGGTTTCAGTCATTCTAACCTGGGTTCTGTGTTGTCCCTCTGTTGTGTAAGGGGAGGAGGGGGTAAGTGCTGGTGGTGACCTGTGCTGGGAGCGCTAAGCTGTAGTTGAGTAGAGCAGGATAACCATGAACTGCTCACGTGGGTTCAGAGACCAAAAGCAGACTTTATTTTGTGCCCCCCAAGGCTGAAAATGGAAGTGGCAGGGGGGAAGTCTGAGGGAGAAGGCAGACATAGTTTGCTGAGGTCTTCCCTTTTGTCCCAGAGCTGCTGGTGGATAGCACCAGGTAGGGAAGGAGTGGGAAATCTTTCCCAGCATACGGTCCAGGTGGGCTGGCAGAGGAGCTGCACCTCTCTGTTAGTCTGTCTCCTCCTCACTGCTCCATGCTCAGAGGCAGCATCTTTGCTCCAGGGAGGGCAGGGGATCTCTTTGTGACTGTCCTGGTCAGCCCAGGTGGGGACTGGCAGATGCAGGGGGCTGCAGCATCCCTGCTCCCCGTGCATGCCTTGAACCCCCCATGTCCTGAGAGCAGCACACCCGCCTCTGCTGGCAGCACAGCATTTCAGCACCTCAGACATCCCCATCAGCCTGTGCTTGCACTCTCCTTGCCCTTTTGGATGCATCCCAAATCCCATCTTTCTGTCATAATTCCTCCTGATCCAGCACTACCTGCCCTTTGATTGCTGCTGTATCTGTCATTTCCCATGCAGTATTTACCTGCCTTCTTATCAGTGTCACCAGTCTTCAGTAATGAAAAATAAACATGCAAAATATTTAGCTGGTGTAACCGTGAGCTGCGGGATTTACATAATCTGAAATCTACCCGTTATTTAGGGTGAAAAAAGCTTTTCTAGGAAAATAATTTTGAAAAGTGGGGTTTGCAGGGAATGACCTGATCTTACAGTGATGGTAGTTTCTGGCATACAAAGTTCACACATGGGAGGCGGGGAGGGAGCTGCTGTATCAGTGTCATTGAATGTCTGCATTTTGTGGCTTTGCAGGTTATCCTCCCTGATCTTGCTGTCCTGAGAATAGCAGTGTATGATGACAATAATAAGCTGATTGGTCAGAGGATCCTGCCTCTGGATGGGCTACAAGCAGGTTACAGGCACATTTCCCTTCGGAATGAGGGCAACAAACCACTCTCGCTTCCAACGGTTTTCTGCAACATTGTGCTTAAAACATACGTGCCTGATGGTTTTGGAGGTGAGATAAGCCTTTATCTTGGTGTGCTGTGGCTCTTGAGTGTTGGTGTGCGAGTCCTGAAGTGCTTCAGGGTCACTGTGCCAGCCAGAAGCACGCATGCAGTGCTGGAGGATGGAAAGATTCAGTATCTTAACTCCTCGGAATCTCTGGATATTGAGTTAAGAAATCTGCTTTTTGACCGAGTGCCTGCCTCAGTGTTAATGATAAAAGCATGTATCTACTAAATAACAAAAGAATGTGGAAAATAAACTACTACTACTTAGCTCAATTTGATTTTCTCTGTTGACAGTTTAGAAAGAGTCTTCTTTTTGTTTTTTTATTACATGTTGTCCGACATAAACATCTGTAAGGTTAGGATGTACTTTTATCCATATTGATTGCCCGATAAACATAAAAAACTATATGCAGAAACGTAGTTTTTTCACACAAAACCGATTCTATATATTCTTGGGAATACTGGCATATTTTTAGAAACGGCCAGTGAAATAAGTCAGCATCTCTGCATTTTTCTCTCCCAATTTTGCATGTTTTTGGTGTGGTTTAATTGTTCTTGGGTTCTCAAGAAAGTTTTTTTTCATGTGAGCCGTTTCCATGATCAGCTGTGGTCGTTTTTATACTGAACAGTGGCAAATTGCCGTGTGTGTGTGTGTGTGTGTGTGTGTGTGTGTGAACAAAGAGCTGAGAATAATCACTACACCACTAAAACCAGTGTACTGGGTGAGTTCCCCCTGGGGGTGTGCCTCAGGGAAAGGGCTTCTTCACCCCAGGTGAAATTTGCTTGTACATTGGACAATACATGAACCATTTAAAACTGCAACATAGGAATTGCACTAAACGTTAGTGCTCTGACTCTGCAGCAATTACCTTGGGGGTTATTGGTGGAAGATTATTGATCAAACCAGTGTTTTTCTCTTCACAAAACCTATTTCAAACCTGCTGCCTATGCAAAGAATGGCTACACTTCTCCGAGTGTGATTTCCACGGTACAAACTGAAGGAAGGGAAGGTTCACCTAACCTATCTTCAAGTCTGTGTTTGCTGGTGTTTATCCAGACTTTAACAAATCAACAGGCTGAGACTTCAGGGACAGTATTTCATGGAAAAAAAGGTGTTGCAGAAGCATTTGTGTTGCTCACATGTGAAATCCTGGTTTCTGGCAAGACAGCTGGAGTTTTGCCACAGGCCTTGGAGCTCCACCATGCCATCGTGCAGCACGTTTCATTGACAGTATTTAACTGCAGGGACTTTGTCTCAAGAGAAATGTAAGCTTCTGCTTAAACTTGAGATTCTCAAGGGTAATTGAACCATCAGTCTAAGAGACACGTTCAAGTGTGTCCTTTAATACTTACCTGAACTGAAGCTTTTGACAGTAAATGACTCAGTTAAAATATTTTCTCAGCTAAGGACGTGCTTCTGACTTGGGATTGATGTTTTATGATACCAGACTTTTTCTAAGAATAGAATTTAAACTTGGAACTGAGTTTGATGTGGCTTGAGCTGCTGGGTGTGCTGGACCCATAAGGAGAAAAGATTTGTTTACTTTATTTTTTTAAACTGCATTCTACAGATAGAGAAGTGAAAGACTTGTTTTTCAAAGAGAATTTCAACACCAGTTTAGAATTTGCAAATTGTGTGCTATGCTGTCAGCATTGCTGTAGATGGTTTATCTGATAGAGGTAGGAAAACATTGCTACCCCTAAGTAACGGTATTGTTACAGTAAAATGCTGCTCGAAGGAGAGAACTGGTTGTTGTCGTTTACTGCCAGCAGTGGCAAAAACAGACTCCATATTAATAGGAACTAAATGAGTTCAATTATAGTTCTCCTCTCCCTTCCCACATAGGTTGGATGTGCCTCATGTATTTTCCTCATTGATATAGAACAGCAGCATGTTGAACAACTGGGAAATAACTTCTGACACTCAGGTGGAATCATTAGTATTCTGCTGGCATGTGGTTTTTAATTACTTATCATCTGCAGTGAACTTCTCATTGTTTTATGAGCTATCATTAAGATCTCCATGGTTGTTTTAGCAAACCTGTAGGAAGGTAGAGCTCAAGTCAGTAGCCTCCTACTTTCTTTTTTCCCTCTTTTTTGTTTTTTTAACCTGTATGAATAAGATTTTAAAATGTGCCCTGAATAATAACTAGAATGGGTGATGCACTGTAGGCTTTAGAAGATGTGTGTTTTTCCTTTTCTTTTTTTTTATGGCTTAGTAATTTCTTGTGGTTTATTTGCATCAGCCCCTCTGTTCCCAATAAAACACAACAATGGCACAAATTGATGCAAATGAAGCAGCATTCTCCACAGAGAAGCTTCTATAATAGAAATCTCTAGTGAGTAAGCCTGGCTGCTTAGCTTAGTGGTTGGTGTCCTCTGTAATGTACTCTTCCAGTGATTCTCAGAGTTTTATATTTAATTGCAGTTCTCCCACAAAATGCTGCTCCCCACCCCCAGCTCACCTCCCTGGGGAGAAAGGCAAGCGTCAGCAGAGGACAAATGACAATGTGAGAGGCAGGGATGAGTCACATCCCCCTCAGAAGTGCTGAGCCTTTGGTGATGTGCTTGTGTGCTTACTTACACAATGCACAGGGGTCCTGCTCTCCCAAACACGTTAGTCATTTCTACCTAGAAGCTCGTGATAATCAGGTTCAATTTTCAAGTGACGCATCGTGCTGGCAGGGTAGCCCTGGGTTTTCACTGAAAAGTGCGTGCCAAGGACAAAAAGACATCCTTAATGAGTTGGGGAGAGGAGAAACAGTCGGTGCTGAGCCACAATCCATTGCCATGGCTAAAAATAAATTCTACGTGGCTTTTGTGTATGTGAAGTAAATTTCAGAAGACATCAGTGGGTCACAGCAGTTATTGGAGATGACCTATTTGTGTAGATAAACAGAGCTTTCAGGGGTAGTGCTAAGTGTTCGATAAAACTTCTGCGGGAATGGGAGACCTGTCTGTGCTGTGGCTTCAGAGGAACATTCCACAGAACAGCTCAGGTTGGGAGGGAGATGGTACAGCCCAGCCCCTACCTTGCACAAGAAGTTTCTTGCCAAAGCTTTTGGTGGGTTGGATATTTTCCCTTTTTTTTTTTGCCTGTTGGAGTTAAGCATGGAAAGGGATTATTCGATATGCAGGTAGAAAATTCCTGGGACTTTGTCATCCTGTGAACCTGTGCTTGCACATTTATCACTGCATGTGGACAACAGATTCAATAATCTGTCTGGTACCAGGGCTGTGGTACCACTGGTGGTACTGTGTCATGTGCAAGGTTCAGATGTTGGTCATTCCTAGAAAAGCCATTTCACAGCCTGTTGTGTTCCAGACATGGAATATCACAAAGGCCAGTGAGAATAGACTTAGCTGATTGCTTTAACCCACCTGAAACTGCTCTTTAGCTAGGAAATATAACAGCGTTTTCTGCAATTCCTTGCAGTCCCAAGTCAGTCAGTTTAGGGGCACCACTTGTAGGTGCTTCACTTCTTATCTGGAATGCCTTTCCTGGCACCCCTTTTTCACCCATTGGATTTCTTAAGTCGAGAGATGGAACTATTGCAATTATACACGATTTATTGCTTAAAATAACAAATAAGGCATCGGTCTCAGAGGCGTGAGATTTAGCAACATATCGCCATAATGGAAACAGTCAGAAGTTCCAGGGTTACATGGCAATTTATAGCTTTCTAATCCAATAAGAACTTAAAATGAAACTTTGTTTTGACTTTATGACCTATCACCGGTAACACTTTTTACTGCAGTGCAGCTGTGTTTCAGCCAATAATCTGTCAGATCACATACATACCTATATATATATATATACACACCTATTATAACATCTAAATTCTTAACTTAAACTCTAAAATGACATTATTCTACTTAAAACCCTTCACCATAACACCCAATACATACTCTTACTTATAACTATAGAAACATAGGTTTGTAATCCTCTTGCTTAAGGTCTATAAATCCCTTGTCAATTATATCAGCCCGAGTTTCTTCCAGGGTTGTAAATCAAACCCACTATTAACTGCAGAAGTTTTTACTCCTCTGTTTCCCACAAGTCAGCACCCCCTCAAATAACCAAGGGACGAAGTTACTGCTTCGTGGCTCAGGAGATCCCATCCTGGTCTCAAATTCTACAGTCATTAACTGGGAGAAAGAGCAGCTTCAGTCTGACGGAGTCGCTGGGTTTTTTCCTAAATTAGGTACCTGGATTAATACCACACCTTGGTGCATTATGAACTGATTCATGTTCCAGGTGCTGTGGAAATAAGCACTTCCAGTCCTGCCAAATTCACTACAGAAAGCTGGACTCTTGTTGCAAGCCATGTCTCGTCATAACAGGGATAGAATAAAGTTTTTGTAAAATACTAATTTCCAAATGCCTCCAAAGCTCACAAGAAGTTGATTTTTTTTTTCCTTACAGATATTGTGGATGCTTTATCCGATCCAAAGAAATTTTTGTCTATCACAGAAAAAAGAGCAGACCAAATGAGAGCTATGGGTATTGAAACTGTAAGTAGAATCAATGACAAACACGACCCATTTATGTCCATGCTGTGTTTTTTTATTTAAAGTAAACTGGTCCTTCTCCAATCAATGCACCTTATCATTTCTCATTTTCAAATATAAGCTGCTTTGTCTTGCTTTTGTCACTTACTGAAATACTGACTTTGCATGGGTCACATTAATACATCCTTTAGAAGGAGAAATTTCAATAAATGGGGACGGAGTTGTATTTTAGTAAGTAGCTATTTGAAATAGGCTACAAATGCTTTACTACAGTGTTGTTTGAAAATACGTTGCAATTATATTGTATTTAAAGTAAGCAAGTTCAGAAATTTCCCCAACTTTTTACACTAAAGGTAAAAGAACAATCAAGTTATTCTGATGTGGATGTTTCTTTCAGAGTGATATAGCTGACGTACCAAATGACACTTCAAAGAATGACAGGAAAGGAAAAGCCAATAATCCCAAAGCCAACGTAACACCTCAGAGCAGCTCTGAGCTTCGACCAAGCACCACCGCAGGCTTTGGCTCTGGGACCGACGCTAAGAAAGGTACACAAAAACCACTCCCTCTGTTCTGAAGTGATTCAGACAGTCACAGAGAAACACTCATTATTCAAGTTTAGTTTTGCAGTTCTGTTCGCTCTTATCCTTTTGCCGTTGGGAGTTGTCTTTGTCTAATTGCAAATAAATTTTGTGTATTACTAAAATGACTGTATAACGGTAAAACAGCTTTATTTCACCAAGTGACCTCTTTGTGTAGCTGTACACGTATAGTACACAGCTCTATTTTTTTAATATATATGTGTATATTATACACATAACCTGCATGACTCTGGGAATAGTTTACTAGTAAAGATTCCTGGAGGAATGCCAACAGGAGTGACTGTTATCTGGCATAGCCCACAGAAACTCTTCTGCTTTTTTTCTCCCCTCACAAATCCCTTGGCAGAGTTGCAGATTTAAGTAATTAAAGGTATTTAGAATTCACTGGATTCTGTAGAGATTTCCCAACAATTAGAAGTGTTTTCACAGTGTGGTTTTACTCTGAATAGTGATTATGGAAATGGCATGTTTATTGTAAAAAAAAAAAAAAGAAATGTGCTCATTTATAAGGAAATAAGTATTTTTTCATAACTCTTCACTGTTCACTCTACAAAGTCATTTTATACAGTCAAATGGGATTACTTGTTTCTCCCATATCATCACAGGTAATGAAGATTAAGTGAGAAAGCAAATTTGTACAGCTGAATGAAACACAATAAATATTTCTGTTAATGGGCCACAAGAATCTCAGTGTGGTTCACTCACTCATCCACCTTGGCCCAGAGGGAAAAGGAGCACGGAGGGCCCTTGTTCTTAAATTTAAGCACAAAGGGCTGAGTACACACTTGTGAAGGGATCTCTTGAGAACCAAAATGCCATTTCTCTGGAGTCACTTTTGGCAATGAATCAAAGGTTCAGGTTGTCTCTGGCACCTGAACTCTTTCAAAAGTTCTTTCTTGGTGTAAAGCCCAGGTCACTTTATGCAGCGAGGTGTTTTCTTATTTCATGTATCATCACCAAGATGCACATGTGTTAGTTTTATTAAGTAAGCATGAAATTTGCTGGGGTTGACAACTGATTCCTGCCTGCCATGGAGTCAGACCTGGACAACTAAGGTAAATATGTTAAAATAAAATCCTCAGAAAGTCTGTTTAAACACAGCAGCCTGATGCAGGCCTGCTCTTAAACTGAGATTTCAGTACTTAACACTTTCCTGTCTGCAATTTTTATCCATATTCTTTCATGTTGTAATAGAGCTGTTCATTTTCATATCCCATGTAATGATCCTCATTTTGTATTTCTTATGTCTGTGATTTACTAAGATCTGATTCATCCTACCACTGTTAAAATATACAACTCATCTTGCTATTAGAAATTACTTATCCAGCAAAATGGGGAAGGCTTTCAAATGCACAAGAATGTGGGGGTTTTTTTGGTCTCAGATTTTCAGTAAGAGTTAAATTACTTGTGTTTTTGAAAACTTCGGCCTCTATCTGTGCCTACATCTGTTCCTGTCTCATTTACTAGACTAATGTTGATACCATATACTTGAGCAGCATCTTATGCTTCTAAGAAAAGAAAAAAATCCATATTCCCTAAGGAGATTGCCTACCTCTTCTGCCCTTTTTTTGTTTCTTTTTTTTACAGCATCTGAGCATTTTCCAGTTAAATTCACCCGTAAGAGCCAGAAAGTCCTTTTCAAGGCAAAGGGAATCTTATACTCCACAGCACTATTAAGAGCAGTTAACTAAATATATTTGCAGTGTATTTATAAACGTTTTTGTGTGAAACCTCAGAAAAGCCTAAAAATTACAACTCTCATTATATTGACATTTTTATTAACACTTACATATAGGATGTGCTTAGTTGTTTTTAAAAAACCCTTAATATGTCACAAAGCATTTATTAAAGCATAAACATTAAATGAGATGGGGTTTTGTTTGCATTGCCGTTAAAGTGATCAAAACATATTTTCATTCATCTACATAGTGCTGTTAGTCTGGTGTGATTGATTGAAATTTCATTAGGATTTTCACTTCTTTTGGTTTTCTGTTTCTCCTTCATTTTTTAAACTCTCCTTTAGCCTTGGAGTGCACTGTTGCTCCTTTTCCCATAGCCTGGCATTAAGCAAAATGCAAATTTTACTTTTGTTACCGCACAGGCTGCAGGTAAATTTGCCCTGCTGTGTTTTAACCTGAGGAGAAGCACACTTAGCCTCAGTTAATTCTTTTGTAGCCATGTAGAACCCTACCCAAGAAACCTCCCCACTGAAAGAAGTGGTGCCAGAGCAATCTCCAGCTAGGAACCAAAATTCTGAAGTTGTTTTAATATTCATAAATGGTTTACTGTGTTTGCTGAAAAGGAGCTTTTTTTCAATTCTTAGATTGCTGTGTTTTGACACTTCAGTCCAGAACTGTAAGAGATTAAAATACACTTATTGATTCCATTCTTTTTCCACAAGGCAATTGATTGAAGAGTGCATGGGAAAAGGAAATTAACTGTATCTTGGCGAATAATTTTCTCATTAACCTGTGATTAATTTTTTTTATGTGGTGAAAAACATTAATTAATTGTGAAGTTCAATGTAGGTTGCTGTGGTAAAGCCCAACTTTTGCATATGAGATATACTAGTATGTATGAAGTTTTAGATAAACTGTATCAATACCTTCCCAGGTATAGACCTCATTCCTCAAGTGAAGATAGAAGATTTAAAGCAAATGAAGGTAGGTATTGACACAAGCTTTTCAGGGTATGCTCCTAATTTTTTGTTCTAAGTAGCCAGGATTTTACCTGGTCAAAGTCAATATGGCCACAGAAAAATTGATCCAGCTTCTCTTTTTTTTAGGCTTATATAAAGCATTTAAAGAAACAGCAGAAAGAGCTGAATGCCTTAAAGAAGAAACATGCCAAGGTAGGATCATTAAGAGTTCTCTGAGCCTAATTGAAAACAGTTTCTCACTAGCACAGGCAGTTCCTAATTAAATTATAGGGAAAGACTAAGGAATGGTAGTTGGACTCCCAAGAAAGGCATATATGTTTTAAATGGACTGAAATGTGCTGCAGTGAGCACATTTTCCCTGTGGCAACCCTTTGTATGTCAGCCTGAGACTCGGTGCACATTTGTTTGGCCCATATAAACATCCAAGGCTCACCTTTTTCAGGAAATGATTTTATCTTGCTCCCTCTTGCATGACTTATTGACAGGTAGCATGGAAAAACAAGGCAGTAATGATGGGAGGTGGTGCTGCACTGAGGGCAAGCTCTGGAGAAACTGCAGAATTACCAGAGAGAACTGGGATGTGCAGCTGAGAAATGAAGTGTCCTGGTCCTCCTCATTTACATCTGTGTTAATCACTTTATAGACAGCTTTTTCCTGGCGCTGATACCACGATTACATACAACACTACCACAAATATCCTCCATGTTAGAAAATCACAGCCAGTTTTCCTCTGCCCTCTGTCATTAGAAAACCATTACTCTTGGCACAGCAAGAGTTACAATAAGTGAGGAAAATATCTCAAGTTCTGAATTTTGGCAAACCTGAAAATCCATTCTGGGCTTTTGGGGCAGTTGCCCCCTTGCTGTCTTTGCTTACGAATTTCACTGCAGATCTGATGTCATGTGGTTGCCTGGGCATTTTTAATACCAGTCCTTGTGTTTATTTTCGTGGCTTTTGTTTGGGCCTGGGACTCTCTGTACCATGAAGTATGGAGAAATTACTTTCAATAATTGGCACTTTTGTGGGGCTCTTAGTATTGAAAGCCATATAATAAAATCAAATAGTTACATTTCAGCCTCCTTACTGACTTTGTGCAGGGGGGAAACAAGTGATTTCTGCATTTTTGTGTTGTGTACAAAGCCCATGCTCAAAGAAAAGTGTCTGTCACCAACACTTTTTGATATCAACAGTTTCTAGACCTTCATAGGGTCGATCTTTTGGGGGGCTTCTTATTTTTAGGCACTACTTTGTTATTTCATTGGCCAACAGCCAGCAGTTTGCTATAGAAATGATCCTGTGGTTATGTAGAAAACAGACCTACTCAGGGGTCTCTCTCCCTCAAACACGTGACCCACAGGATATCTGAGCCAAGACTGTACTTGTTAATTTTAAAAAAGAAATTATCCATCTGTTCAGGCTTGCACTTGCTTCCTCTAATCTGAGAAAAAATTGCCAGCCATAACCTAAAAATGCCGTGCACTCAGAAGGGCTTTCAGCATTAGCTCACGCACAGCTATTTTATGTCTGAGCCAGCCTGTGTCCTGCTGGTCCTAAGTACAGAGTCCAGGCCTGTCCTAACAACAAAGTGCTTGCCTGGGGCATGCCTGCCTAAAGGCTCCAGTAAGGGCAGCTCCTGGAATTCAGAGAGTCTGAGCAGGAAAGTGCAGCTCAGCGTTGATCTCAGGGCAGCGGGTGCTCGGTGTGCTCGTCACTACTCTTAGTGCATTTTATCAGCTGGGGTGGAGCAGGAGAACTCTGCAGTTGGTTATCTATGATCAGCCTCAGGAAGCCTTGTGTTTGAAGCAGACTGAACCTAAAAGCTCCAGAAATAGGTTTACTCTTGTTTAACCATAGACGCTCCAGATATCTGGAGGAGTAAATAAGCAGAAGGGAATTGTTCGTGATGCTTAAGGAAAGAAAAGTCTAATGCTTTTCCCTCTAAAATTGGCTTTGGAAAATGCATTATGGAAAACAAAAATTAAGTGGTGCCAGGCTTCCCAGCACACAGCACTCTGTCAGTGTTGTTCTTTGATGTTATCTTTCATTTATTTACTTCTGTTCAGCATCTCAGCCATTTTGGCTCCAGCAACTACAATAACATTCTCCAAAAATCCCTCTGTTGGGTTTGCTGAAGAGCAGATGATTGCTCTGGGGAGTGAAGAACATGATCCAAACCTCAGTCCAGTTGGAAGTATCAGCCTCTGGTGCTGTAGTATTCCTCGTGTTTGACTTTTGAAAAACAGTGGCAAATTCATGTAATTGTCACCATGTAAAAAACTCCTTGTTAGGAATAACTTCTCTTGAATCTTAGCTCTGGTAACCTGTGCTTCTGGTAATTTTAAAATAATTTGTCTAGTCACTTCTGCATAGTGCAGAAATGCTTTTCTTTAAAAAATGCATCCATAAAAACACCTGCCTTTGGCTGCTTTTGAGGTAGAATATCTCCTGCCTACGTTCCCTGAAGTAACTTTAATCTCCCAGTAAGAATATTACTGTGCCACTGCAGAACAGCTGATGTGTCTGAATGATGTCCTGTGGTTTATATCCCTTTTATCAAGTTATATCTTGAGTACTATTTAGGTGAATGATCTGCGGTGGGCTATAAGGGCAAAGAAAAGGACATATCTCAGTCACCAACTTCACCTGTTAGCAGCCTGCTCTTGTGGGTCCCTACTTCATTTTACTATTTTTCAGGGCTGTCAGGTAGTTTCTGTGCTTTTTGGGCTAGACAGAAGAGGAAGGATAGTGAAGGATTACCTTGGTATATATTCTCTACCAGCCCAGCAGCACAACAGAGGATTGTGGTGTACAGTTCTGGAGGTTTCAGACAGGACAGGGATAGTCACAAGTGCCCCTTGAGGAATTTCGTATGGTTCTAGACAGTAACCAGAATTGTATAATTAATATAAATCCCCAAATTCATCTCCTGCACTTTCATATTGACATTGAAAATATGTACTGTTTGAATTAAAGCCTAGTAAAAAAGAACATTAAAAAAATCGCCGTTTCACAATGCAAAAGCAAGAGTACAAAAGATGGGACTGTAGACTAATAAAGTTCTGCAAAATGGATTTTTGAATTGGAAGTGTTAGTTCCTTCTTTTTATTTCCTCATCCTTGTATTCTGTAATGAGACTCCTCCAGACCTCAGTTTTCAGTTGTACACAGTATTTGTGTTGCTTTAGGGAGATGCCAGGCAGGAATAACACTTTGTATAATGGGAATTTATTTCCTCTTTCCTTTAATAGACTGAACTGTGGTTTCTGCACATACACACAAACGCCCCAAAGGAGCAGTATAAGACTCTTTATTCTTTTCCCATGGATACTCTTGCTGTAATTTGAGTCTTTTTGTACCAATTAGGTGGCTTCTCAGAACACTGGCAGATCTGTGGCCTCAGTCTGTAATGACATGTCATTTGTGAATGTATTCATGTGAAAGGTGTGCAAATTCAGTGGGCTTGAGGAAATCATGAGAACCTACCCGAGGAGACTTTTACCTGCAAACATGTTCTGAATCAACCTAAAACATGTTACCAACTGAAACTTTGCATTTGAAAACAAAAGATGCTACAAAAACCCACTCATATTTCTTAGAATCTTGACAGAAGTTTGGGGCACAGTTACCAAGGTGTGATGGCTTTTCTTTTGAGCATAGACAGAAAATCAAGCTTGTATGGGGAGGAAGACCAGGGAAGGGAATGAGGGGGATATTATCCACAATATATTTCAGATGCAAGAGTTGCCTATGAGCAGGATGTAGCAGTAGAGGGGATCTGCAACAGATTTCAGTGGGCTTGTGAGAAAGAATGGGGGCTTAAATCACAGTTGTCCTGAGGGAAAAGCAGGAAGTCTAGCTCTGCGTGACGTGCCCTCTTAGATCATGGAGTGGGCAGGAGTCTCATGCTTTGCAGAGTTTGTGCTTAGTCTTTTATGGCATGAATTGGACAGTTCTGCTCATTCGGAGGGGAGTGGGTAGTTTGAGAGATGCTCTCAATCACTTCACCTGTGGCTGGCTGGTGCTGTCAAGCTGGAGTCATTCTTTTCACTGTCCCTATTTTTCCCTGCCTGCTTAGTCAATGTGAACACCCCCTGGTGAGGCTGGCATGTTTTAATATTGACAGAGTCTATTTGTTTTCCTCTAAATCCTCTGTGGAACAGCAAATTCAGTTCCCCACTCTGAATACAACACTTGGAAGCTGTATGTGTTCCCTCGGGAAGCGCTTGGCAGATGTTGGCATGCTGGGGTACAGCCCAGTACTAGATTTTTAAAAGCATTGCAGCATTTGTATTAATGTCTTGGTAAAAGTGAGTGTAAAAGTATTTAATTAGCGATTTTAGAGGAAGAAACAGTGATAAGGCAAAGGTGTATAGAAAATAATAATAAAGAGCAGTAGAATAGCAAGTGTAGAAGAGATGCAAAAAGAGCTATAAAAAACAGAGATAAAGTCCTGGATGAAGCCATATTAATTAATGAGGTTCTTTTTGCCATGATTAGATAAAATGCAGGGCAATTGGGTATTAATAAAATATCATAAATGAAAGAACCATTTTTCCTACTGTAGTGTAAATTCAATATTTGGTGCCCTCCGTGCTGGTCAAATATTTGCATCATTATGAGCTGCTGTTCAGATGAAGGAGAATAGAAAGTTAAGTGGTATTGCACAGCTTGCTGTCGCTTGCTAAAGGAGAAGCTCTGCCACAAAGTGGGATTTCTTAATGATAAGAGTGCTGCAGTCACTGGGGGTCATGGGCCAGGTCTTCAGAATTGCACTTAAATGGACGTTTATTCCAAGAGATTACTTTTTTCCATCATTACTTTGTTTCAAAATATACCATATTTTTATGGTTCACTGCAGGTTTTAATTTTTCAAACAACGGAGAAATGTTTTAGTGCTTGTGGTGGAATACCTGGAATGTTTAATACTGCGTGGCTAGACCAGATTAAATTCCGTTGTCAGAGTTGTCTGTTCGTACACTGATATTTCTTACACTGATATTTCTTTCTTATAAGAAAATTGAATTTCAAAAATCCAGCAACCTAATGGTAAGATCCTACTGTTTTCCAGGAGCACAGCGCCATGCAGAAGTTGCACTGCACACAAATTGACAAAATAGTGGCCCAATATGATAAAGAAAAGGTATCATATGAGAAAATGTTAGAGAAGGCAATGAAGAAGAAGGGGTAAGATATTATTTTAAATAATTTTTCTTTAGACTTAAAATAGATTTGATATCTTATGCTCTTGTGGTCTGGAACAAAGCATTCATAAAAAGGTCATTGCAGCTTGAACCAGCATCCTACATCAACCTGAGAACGAGCCTAGCTCATAAATGTGGGACTCACTCTGCCTTTCTCTAGTCTTCTGCTATCAGAATTTTAAAAGTAAAAGCGAAGGAGTTGCCTCAAATTTTTATTTCTGTGGTCTGGTCTGGTCTGGTCTCACTGCACTCCCCAGGGAATGTCACTGTCATGTTCAGTGAGAGCAGACCAAAGTCCTCAACAGCTCTAACGACCAGAAAGTAGCAATGATTTGATTTTAGGGGAAAAGCTGGCTTTTAAATCCTGAATGTTTGAAAATAATAGACTTCTGCTGTGCTGTTGAGTTGAAGATTCTTTTTGACAAAAAAACTGCAGATCCTCAGGTGGGATAAATCAGTCTTACTCCTTTGACTTGAGTGGAGTTGTTTCGATTTGCACAAGCTGATGGCCTGGGATATTATCTGTGTGAATCTCCCATTTGTCCCAGAAAGGTTCCTGGAAGATGCTGATGACTTTAATAAAATGTCTAATTCTAATTTGGAATTAAGTAGCAGGACCTGCTGTTGCCTTGCTGCTCATCTGGCAGCAGTTTCTCCTCTCCACCTCTCACCCTGTCACTGGAATTTCATTGAGACAGCAGGAATCACTTTAGTTCCATATACAGCTAGGCTAATAGTTGCTCTTAATTTCATATTGTTGTCATCTGGCAACAACAGCTGGCAGCAGCTCACTCACTGAATACCGAACGTAGATGCCTGTTTGGCACTGGAATCTTCCAAGAATACTTTCTCTGTAAATTATTTGGAACGGTGGTGGGTTTTTGAGTGTGCATGTTGTAATCTGGCAAATGAACAGAAATAGAACTGTCAGAAGTAAACAAGGTAAGGAGAATTCTCCTCACTAAATTTTTGAAAGCTCACAGTTCATGCTGTACTTCTTTTTGTCCAAGACAGGAGAACTGTAAGCACACAAATACTTCTAATCCAAGGAGTTTCTTCCAGAAAATTACTACTTCTCAAAACAGAGAGGGGACAACTGCAGGACTGATAGATTTAATGTGGCTTTGATTCAGTTTCATTGAATACAGCACAGCAGAAGGTTACTGATACAGCTGGATTTTTAATTACAGTCAGGTTATTTACTACAGGGGCAGAGACATGATCTCTGGGCATTGCACCATAATTATTGTGGGGGCAGAAAGGTTTCCCTGTGCTCTGGTATTTAAGAATCTCAGTGTTCCTGTTGGCCTGAGAAGGAGCCAGTGCCTCTGCCTGTCCAGACTAAACAGCCAAGGAAGTTGTATCAGGAAGTTAAACGTGGAAATGGCTGTCTCTGTGCAATAAATATTGGGAAGCTCTGGATAACAATGCTGTCCAGAGTGCCCCAAAATGGGACAAGTATCAAAGCAGTTGATAATTTGATTCCCAGTTTGAGGTCACTTCATTGGCAGCATCTTTTCTTAATTTTACAACGCTTCTCGCACGGACACCAAAGCCTTTATGATAGTTTCCTGTTATGAGTTAAAAATAAAATTGGAAGTGACCACTCCAGAAGCAGCTCCAATGCAAAGGCAGATACTGTTCCTTACCATGATTCCATAGCTTCCATGGACTCCAGAGCTCTCAGTCACCCCATGGCTCTTTCAGTGACAGTACAGGACTAACTGTTGGCATGTAATTAACAGCCAAATCAAAATCAGTATCAACACAGACTTCCTGTGAAAACACTTTCTAATGCCATAGCAAAATATTTTAAGGGCTTCATTTGGGGTGAGCCCTGAAAGCCCATTCTGCAAGGTACTTATGCCCTTGGGTATGCCTAGGGTGGTACCCACCCTAGCTGTGCAGTGTATTAAAGGACATGCTTAAAAGTGAACACATTGGTTGACACTCATAAATTTTATTGAACTTAAATGCTCTGATGAATCCGGAGTCCTGGGTTCAGTGAGTGCAGGACATGCTCCATTTCCTTGGCTATCATTCTGGAGCATTCGCAAGCAATAAAAGTTGTAAGAGAACTTGTAAAACGTGCTTTCAAGGCATTCATATTGAAATTGTTAGATTATTTCCTGGCAAAAAGGCCTTTGATAGGTGTAAGGACAACTTTCTCTTCTGATCTTGTCGTGCAATTTTTTTGTGGTCCGTTTCTGCCACATGGTGTAACAAATGCCGACTGCATATTGTTCAGCAAAGTAGGATTTTTTAATCACACACTAATTCACTGACAGATGGACAGGGTTTTGCTCCCTGTGCTATTTCTGTCATACACTTCAAATGCTTACAAATCTCAGAGACGCATATGGGGATAAGGATGGTTGTGTTCCCACTCTGAATTGGAGTCAGGGCACGTAAAGATCCTTCTGATTTACTGGGACTGTCCAGAAATCCAAGTGTATCTGTGTGTGTGAGCATGGGTAGGTGACACTGGGCTGGGCTGTCCCTGGGTATTGGTTCCCAGCTGTGACTCCATGGTTCAACCATGGACTCTGCCACTGCAGCTGGGGGCAATTCCCATTATGCCCGGTGTCCAAACTGGCTGGAAGTTGCCTTGGGATATGATGAAAGCTGCGTTTCCAGAAAAGGGATCAGCTGGTGGTTCGTATGTCTGGGATTCTGAAGAGTCCAGTGATTGAACTAATTGGGCTATTTTGGAATAAAGTGTGTCTGATTCACACCTAAGAATCAGTGTCTTTCATACTGATCAACAAATCAAATATTCCTTACACCCTGATCACAGTGTGATCAAAGAACACTTCCCTTCAGCTGTTGGGTTTTTTCAGGCAGCAGTAACAGTGGTCAGAACCTCTCTCTATGACTTTAGATTGCTTCCAAAGTGTCAAATCAGTGCTAGAAACATCTACACAATTTCCCTTGCTCTGCCTAGAAAATAAATGACTGGTGGACCTTGGGAAAACAAGACCCATCACACTGTTTTCAGTAAGGGCTTTCCTGGTACTGTTTGATGATAAAATTTTTCTGCTGATTTCTGTGAGTTTAGCAGTACTTTGATATGAAAATAGGATTTAAACTTAAGAGTTTCATAAATCTCCTTTTCTGGAGCAAACATGGATTGATGTTGCTGTAGTCAAGCAATGACCATCCTCATTAGGGCCAGCTGCAGCTGATAAATGAACGTGTCCCTGTCCAGACAGCGGAGCTGCATCACTTTACATCAGTGGATAATCCAACACAAAAATATTACAGTGGTGTCCAAACAGACTTCTCTCAACATACTGTTTCATTCCAGGCACCTCCTTTGCAGCCCATTCACCTATTCTCACAGGGGACACCTACATTTCCCATAGGTGTTCAAATTTAGTACACCCAAATCACCCTGGGAGGTAATTATTCAAATGACTTCGTTTTTGCTGCCTCAACTACATATAAGTAACAAAATTACTTTTAAAACAGAGTCTAAAATCATGGCAAGGCACTGAATAGGCCTGTAAGTTTTCAGGCAGAAACTGGTTTCTCTTGGCAAGGTATTTTAAGCCTGGAAAAGGAACCAAGTATCATAAATGGAGATGCCTGACACATCCTCAGCAACAGAATAATTGCTGGGCCAATCTAGAATTAATCATGTGGTGTTTGAATTGAATGATCATTAATCCAACAATATTTTGTAAGTTGTGAATGAATTGCCAGAAGAAATAATTTCATTCCAATACAGTGCAGCACTTCAACTTTGATTAACATTTTAATTAGTAAGAGCTGACTGAATGGGGAGATGTTTAACTTGTGGCACACATTTGCGATTTTCCCTTTTTTTTTAGAGGAAGTAATTGTGTTGAATTGAAGAAAGAAACGGAAATTAAAATTCAGACACTAACATCAGATCACAAATCTAAGGTAAGCAAACAGCCAATTTTAACACATGCAACTTCTGAAAGAGAGATTTTGAGACCCAAGTGGTAGTTAATTTCCTTGGAAGCATATGAATAATTTTCAGCAATAATAACATGTTGAAAAGAATGGGAGTAATTGAGTGTCTAAAAGTGTTTCTTAAAGAATTTTTTTAAAGCAACACCAATTTCCTGCTGTTTTGAAATTTTTGAAGAAAGCGCCATATTCGTGCCTCGTGAAGTAAAACTGGTCATTTGTGTCAGCTCCAGTTAAACAAAGAGAATCTGTGTTATGTGAAATTTGGATGCTAAATACATTCCCAAAATATATGCATAAAGAAGTTTCTATTTCATTTTTCATCATTGTCGCCGTGGCCTTGGTAATCTGTTTCTTAGGGGATGAGGACTCCAAGTTGCTCTTGAGCCAAATGCCTTCTTACTTCTAGTGCTTGTTTTTTTTTTTCCCATTGCTTCTTTGCCTTGTTTTCTCCAAGGTCCTGGGGTATAAAAGTGCCCTGGGACTCAACCTCAGCTAATCTGGAAAAGCTGTTCTCAAGGTCATGGCTCACATGGAGTTGCTCAGAGCTGTTTCCTCTGTACTTCCATCCCACTACTGTGTTCACTGACTTCCTATTTCCTTTGGATGTCTTATCCAGGACTTGTTGACATGTTTTTGAAAGCTAACCAGGCTAGAGGGTGGCAGGGACACCAGAAGGTGTCCATGTACAAAATGTCCATCCATGTACAAAATCATCTGGAGGGAGGGCAGTACTGGGAACTGACCCCAGTGAAATCTAAAACCTGTGAAAATAATCAGACAAGAATAGAAAATACACACAAACACAGCCACATCTTTGAGGCTAGAATAAGTTAATTTTCATCTTGCCTTCTTTTGACTTTAGTCTTTGGTTTTATTATTTCATCTGGAGAAAATGTTGGTTTTCTAAACAAGGTTTATTTTCTTGTTGCTGCCCTCTCAGTTGTAGATGTAGGAAACGCCCCCAGGAATAAAACCTAAAGTACTGTCTTATCTCCCTATCTTCTTCCCCTACAAAAAGTCCAGAACCCTTTCCTAAAATAAAAGCAAATTTGTTAACTTAAAAAATAAAAAAATTATTCCTCTCTTAGTGAAACAAACTCTCTGAGGAGCATTGGCTCCCAATCATCCAGACATAAGCTCCAAAACTCATTTGGAGTTACATTACGTAGAAATCTCTTTGCTCTGATCTCTGTCTCACCTGTGTCACTCACAGTCTGGAGTTAAGTGTCATTTGTACCCAAGGAACATCCAAATGTTCGTTAATCTTCCAAATCCAATAAATGTGACTCATGTTCTCCCCTGCCACAAATATATTCAGTTTCTGAGTCCTATTCCTTTCAAAATCCTGCTTTCAAACTGGTTCCCTTTAATTTAATCCATACCTGGAAAAAAAGATTGATTTTCTTGTCCACTCCCATGTCAGGTTTTAGGATGACATCTTGAAAGGAGACTTAACTGTAATATTTGAAATGTAAGACTTCAGTGTAAGACTTGAAATTCCAAGCTTCTTATTACTGGATAATTCCCAAAGAACTCCTCTGCAAGTCATCCCCCTCTGTGGTTTCCTCTAATGATTTTCAATGTTCTGCTCACTGTGATTCCATCAAAATTGCCCAGATTATTTACCAACCTCTTTTGTTTCAACTGCTGTGTGTGGGCCCTTGAATTATTCCTGGAGATCATTCAAAGGTTTGCAAGCAACAGGTTGGAAAACAGTGCTCAAGACCATAGGGAAATTAACTTTTATCTTAGATGAAGGTAGGTG
The DNA here is from genome assembly GCA_013397865.1 of Struthidea cinerea. Taxonomy (NCBI): domain Eukaryota; kingdom Metazoa; phylum Chordata; class Aves; order Passeriformes; family Corcoracidae; genus Struthidea; species Struthidea cinerea. The sequence goes on from VZTI01005557.1 coordinate 1,335,921, forward strand.
CAATTAAAGTAGATTAAATTCTGAGATGCTGAATGCATTACACTGATATAGTGGGAGTTTGATTAATTAACAGTTGTTCAGCATTTCTCAGCATTTGGCCCACTAATTCTGATATCAGATTGGAACATAATTCATCTTTAATTACAGCTCATGTCCTCCAGTACAGCTCTGTGCCGCAACGTGCCTGTACACACCTTTAGCACCAAAGAGACCTTTTCGTCTACAAAACTCCTCCTGTCATGAGGAAACATCCAGCCCGAGTTTGATATAAAATATTGAAATTAAATCTGAATGTCCCAACGTGTACTTCACACACAATTAACCTGGCAAATGCAAATTACTCCCCTGCATTAGGAAAGGAGGTCCCAATATCAAGCAGGCAGAGGATGAAAAGAAAAAAAAGGAAAGATTACTTCAAAGATCATTCCTGCTTGAACTTAGTTGCTAAACAAACTTCTTGCATATATGCTATGCAAAAGAAGGTTCCTTATCAGGATTTTAATTAGTCTCTTAGGCTCAGTGTAGGAACAGATGAAAGGACAGGCTTGCAAACAGTCTGCGGAACAGGAAAGAGAGAAGTTAGCTGATGGTTATTTTTCCTATCATTTAGGACAAGCAGCACTGCCTTAATAGGAGAAAGTCGGACAAGAGCACAGCCCAGTGAAAATTAAATAGTCATTTCAACTATGCTGCTAATAAATTGGAGAAAAGCAGGGATGTTCTCTGAATTTACCACAGCTGAACTTTGAAGTATATCACTGATCTGCAGCAAAATTGGATTTCAGATGATTTAATGGCCATGAGTTCCAAGTTCTTCGGAATCTGAGTCAAATTGGGTATTTAAAGTCTGTAACTGGTGTTTGGCACATCCCTTACATCCTTCTCATCAAGTTATATCTTGCTGTACCTGAAATGAGACTTCTGCCTTGGTGGATGTGTAATGAAAGAAAGCTTCTCTGTCTCTCACATCCTTAGAGAAAAGCTCATTTTACAAGGAGGTGTATCTGCTTCTTAGACTGCCTGCTGCTTCTGGAATTAGCAGCACGTCACAGCACATCTGTCCATGCACACAGGCAGGGTGTTTTTCTGATTATTACTTCCCTTCTTAGATTAAATACTTTATCTAAGTATTACCACACTGTCACCTTGCAGGGTTTTTTCTTTGGGAGTTGGACTCAATAATTCCATGAGATATTATATGATTCTTTGGTATCAGTGTACCTGAGATTCAGAATTCCTGCCTTCAGGTTCCTCTGTGGTTTATAACATTCATCATTTAAAAACAATTATCACATTATTCATTTGCAATGAGCCCTGGAGTCTTTGTTCCTCTGTGTTTGTTTGGGCTTTGTAAACTCTTTGCAACTAAGGCACAAAATACTTGCTTTCACCGTGGCTTCCACTATTTATTTCGCTATGTTATTGTCATGCTTCTTCTTTCATGCAAAGTTCATTTTGCCTTTTCTCTACAGCGTAAGGAGGCTTTAAATAAAAGCAAACTCTTCTTTGTTTCCTGGAATGCCTGCGGTGGTGGTGAACACTTGGCCTCCTGCTCCCTGGGCCACATCACAGCACTTGTCTTTTTGAAATATTAATAATTTCTAACACTGTGACCTAGGGCACAGTCCCTTTGCTGCTGTGCTCCAAATTACACCCAGGATTTTGGACTGATCTACCTGCACCAGTTTTAATTCAAATTGTGGATAGAGCTGACTCCATCTAGAAACTGCATCGAAAATAAATAAGGAACGTGTTTTCCTAAAACCTTCAGCCATGACTTTTAGCTCTCCTAAGTCCATCCTAGGTCTCCCTGGGGGTTGATAAGCCAAATGAGGTCACTGTTGAGAGGAGATTCATACAACCGAACTCAAGTGTCTTGGTGCTCATGGTGCTTGAGGCCCTGGAGATGTAAGAGGGGCATTTCCAGAGAGTATCTAAGTGATAAATCCTGCTTTGGAATTGCTCACCTTTTCACACCAGTGGTTCAAGTAGCTTGGGCTAAACTTGGCCCAAACTGAAGTGCCTTAGGTGGTGCCAGAGGTGAGCTGGAGTGTCTGCCCCTGAGCTTCTCAAAAACTCCACCTGAAAAGTTAATCTTTCTTCCTTCACAACATCCAAGCATTTCTTTTTACTCATTTTAAAACTGAATCCTCGTGTTTTTCTGGCTCTGAAGGCAGTACTTATGAACACCTTATTAAAAATACTACTCCCACAAACCGCACCACATCCTTCATATAATTTCATAGTTGACAGGCTTTGGGCTTAGTAGTACACTTCCCCACGTGCACAAAAATAAGTATGGCTCATTTTGCTGGAGGCACACTGACTCTTAAACCCCCTGATGAATTGGGCCTGTGTTAGTCATACCAACTTCTGCCTCACAAGGCTTTTGTTGTTTTCTGTAGAAAACTCCAGGTTGCTCTCTGTCAGCTGCTTGTACCTGTTTTGATATGAGACCACTATTTAGCTATAGTTAAGTGCAAATCTGGCTTTGAAGGAGTGGTAGTAATCTTGATCTGTTCCAGAATTACTCACTTCTTTATTTCATTAGATTCTCTCTTTATTAGGCAACGTGAGCTTTAGGTAAGAGGCATGTCAGGCATCACCTTCAGAGGAGCCTCTCTGGGGCAGAATGGAGACTGGGGCCGATAAAATCTCCACTTTTTCACCTTCACCACTGTGTGCAAGACAATCTGCTCTTCATTATGCAAACCCCAGCTAAAATACTGGCATCATTCTCTCACTTTCTAAGCAAAATTATGGCATTTTTTGATAGAAAGGATCGAGTCTGCTTTTGTAGAAGATGACCCAGATGTTATTGGTTGCAGTTGAAATGAGTGCCTGAAAATGGATTTATTGGGAGGCACATTTTGTATACCATTTATGGAAAAGTAGGATAGCATGTCAAAATACCCAAAGATAATTATTAAAGGTTAATAAAACATATCTTTCTATTAGCTTCTTTTCAAAATCAATGAGTGTGATATATTACCATAATAACCACTCCGGTGATTTAGACTTCTTAATACTGTCTCTTGGGAACATTCCAAAACTTTAATCTCATTATTCTTGTGAGCCTTGGGAGATAAGCAAGAGAAGAATACTTGTCAGATTCCCTGCTGACTTAATGAATATAAAACAAAGATACGTAGCCCATCCTCAGAGTCAGGTTGTACTAAATACAGGATTTCTCTGGAAATGCTCTGTGTTTGTGAAACTGTCTCCACAAAATCAAAGGCTGTCTTTAAGCCCTCAGAGAAATCCTGCTCACTAGGTTTTTCCATTGTTAAGTTCAGTACTTTGAATATATATATTTTTCTTGGCAACAAAAGTGTGAAACTGTTTTATTATTCACTCGGTGTTAGAGAAGGTTTTAAAACAATGGTAGTACAGTGAAGAGCCTATTTGTTCAGCCAGACTATTCAGGGCACTTTAGATAATAGTGTCCTAATAGTAGGGGTTGGTTTACATCTGTTTTTTATACCACCCAGCAGTGTCCTCAGTGGCTTTGCTATCTGTGAAGCAACGTGATTTGTGCAACTTCATTTTTCACAACATAGCTGCGTTCTTTAGAACCTGTTTTATGATTGTCTTTACATCACCTTCAGCAGCAGGAAGAGTTGCTCTGTCTGGGAGCCTCTAACAAAGCTGGTGTTACCTTCCCACAGGTCAAAGAGATTGTGGCTCAGCACACCAAGGAGTGGTCCGAGATGATCAACACGCACAGCGCTGAGGAGCAGGAAATCCGTGACTTGCACTTGAACCAGCAGTGTGAACTACTGAAGAAACTGCTCATTAATGCTCATGAACAACAAACCCAGCAGCTGAAATTTTCCCATGACAGGTGAGCAGGGCAGTGCTGCCTAATTATGAGGGCTTGGTTTAGGTCTGCTCTGTGTAATGCTTTAGTTTTTTGCATCGATAGCTTTTGTACTGCTGCCAAAGACACTGGGCTGAATGCACAGTAGAAGTAAAAGAAGTGACCATACAAGGTTTAGGTAGCGTCCTGGTTTGAAAGACAGCTGTCTGCTAAGGAAGGTGAGAACCTCTCTTGGAATAGAAAATGTGACCCTCTTCCCTCGAAATTATTATAACTCTGAAATTACGGGGCTTTCAGGCAAAAATATGGGAAAAGGAATAACAGTTCTTGACTAGTGTGTATAACACGGCACACGAACAGCAAGGACAGCGGCAGCAGCGAGCAGAGCAGAACCCAGCCCCAGCCCCTCCCGGCCGCGGGCCCTTTCCCCTCGCCTGCAGTTCCGCTCACGGCCGCCAGGGGGCGCTGCTGGCTCCCGGCCGGGCAGGGCGCTGCGATGGTTCCCCGCGCCTGCAGGGGGCGCTGTGGCGCGGGGCAATCTCCCTCACGGGGCAATGGCGGGCGAGACAGTGGAAGGGATGGAAAAGGGACTTCCTTTATAAACTCACGGCGGGTAGGTGGTCACGGTGCCCCTCTGTATGGTGAAAATGAGCTGTAGCAGGAACCTTGGAGCAGCGGCTGGAACGGCAGAGGCGGGCACACCTGGGGTATCAAAGGAGATGTAGAAACCCCACAGCTGCAGCAGGAGCTGCGGGGTGTCCCGGCAGGTAGGGGGTGCAGGGTTACAGTGTAGCCAAAAGCCCAGCGCAGTGGCGGAGAAGCAGTGGGGCTGGGCAGCGGCAGCCCGGCTCCGAACGCAGCCAGCAGAGGCTCCCTCAGAGCGGGAGGGGCTCAGGGTCCCGGGTTTTCCCCTAAGGCACCCCAGTAGATGGTGAGGGGCCTTTCCAGTGAGGTCGGGTGTTAATAAGGTCCTAGTCCAATGGCCGCTCTTACGAGCAGAGCTTCACTCACGGTAGGAGAAGACAGTAGGAGACAGAACCCCGCAGTGGTGGCGAATTCTCCCCACAGCAACTGCAGCCTGTCTCCCCTTTGGTCCCAAGAGCGAGAGGAGCCAAGCCCAGCATCTCACCCTCCAGCCAAAATCTCAAGGTGTCTCTGTCCTTCCCAAGAGAAAAGCCCCTAAACTATGAGAGTGCAGCTGCACCCTTCCCCCCACCTTGGCCACTTCTTCTGTCTCTCCTAAATTCCGCTCGTTATAGTCTCTTAGCAACAAATGGGACAAAATTCCCAGAGAGAAAGAAAAAAAAAAGGAAAAATCCTAACCTCCAACAGGTAGATGTAGGAGTGGGTTTCTTAGCTGATTTAGATCATCTGAACCTCATTAAAGGCAGCAGGGGTGATGAAGCGTTGGTAGTTTGCACTGGCTTTACCCAGGAACTTCAACTCAGAGGCCGGAAAGTGAGAAGTATCAGATATGGAAATATCCTTTGGAGTTGCTGTCAGCTGTGCACTCATGTTTATAGCACTGGTGGCTATAAAAAAGATCCATGAAAAGTGAGGTCTAAAGGGTTTGCAGGATAAGCTGCATTACACTGATGCGTTATCTTCCTACAATATCCTGCTATAATCGCCCAGAATATGCTACATGACACTACTGCTTTTGTAATTAACCATCCTGCCTATTTGAAATAAAATAAAATTAAATACGCATCATAGTCACAGTGCTGAAAATGGTGGTAAGTAGAGGAATAATTTTTTATCCTATGTTCTGTTATTCAGAGCAGCCTAAAAGCATATGAACATAAAAATATGTGCATACACATATATATTCATACATATGTAGATTCATATGTAATTGTCTTCAGCACCTTTCACATAAAAAGCGTGGGGGAAAAGAAATAAATAAATCACATTTGAAGAAGGAATTGAAATGATTTTTTTAAATTCCTGAGTGAAAAAACAGCTTATCTTTGCATCAGAGAGAACACATGCTGGGACCTGCAAGCTTTCCATCCAACAGAGAATTGTCCCAGCAAAAGGCTTGTATTGAGCTCATCTTTATGTTAATCTCTGTGTTAACCCATCTATTCAAGCTGTCCTGCAAAACACATCCAGTCAAATATGAAGTCCAAAAATTGTTAAATTATTATAAAAATTCATCATTCAAAAGTTATTAGCCAGAGGAAGTCGCAGTCCTTGGTGCTGTACCTGTAAATCATACTTGGCTGCATCAGCCCAGGAAATCACACCACTTTCTTTTTTGCGTCTCTTTTTTGTATCCTACTGGAAATTGATCAGAATCCTTGGAAGATAATTTACTAATATATGGCCTGTGAAAGTAAATTTTTTGTTTTCTTTTCCATATGTATTTCCATGTTCTCTTAACTTTGCTAGAAGCTGTCATTACAGTTAACTTAACATAACACTAAGGCAAAACTTAAATTTTTCTAAAAGCTTTTTTTCCTCATAGTTTTAGTATTTGGGTTTAGAATTTCTGTATGTTGTTTAAACAGCCCTCTATCATGTCTTGTCTATGATTCTTATATTCTTAGCAATGGATTTTGCTTTCTTATCAGAAATCATCTGTGTTCAGTCCATGTATACCTCTGTGTTTAAAGCTACTAAGAACCAGATCTGAAAATTTACATCCTGGTAAATGCTGAGAACTTTCTTTGCTTAGTTGTCCCTGGAGTAACAGCCTTCAATATTCTTTCTGCTATATTCACTGCAATTTAGTGTGTTCCTGCTTATTTGGGAATTTGTGTGGCAGTCCTAAATGTGCAGACAGGGGACTTTCCTGTTTAAAACAAATTTAAGACTGTTTCTGAATCTATGAATATTTCAGGAGCATTTGGACTGCGAAATATTGAAATGTGAATAATAATGCCCCAAAGAGACTTCACACTTCATAATTTGCAAACTTTTTAATGTAATATATTGTGTGTAGGAAGACATAAATGCATTTATCTGTAGAGGCCAGGAGACAATTCAGGTATATCCATAGGAAAAAATGGATCTGTGTGAGGGCAGCGTGGGAGGTGGAGCAGGCTCTCAGCAGGCTGCTCTGACTACTTCCCTCTCTCTGAGCTGGGTAATGAGTTGGATATCACAACAGAGGGCACAGGGCTGGTAGCGGAGATCAATAATCTAAAATGATGCAGTTGCCTGCTGTAGGGAAGGTGCTTTCCCTCCATGTGCAGTGCAAAAAACAATTACTGTCTGTGCTTTGAGCTCATTTAAAAACAAAGCAGAAGGCAGCAGACACTGCTAAAAACCTGAAGCTTATTGAGCTCCGGGGGTGCTGAGCCCCCTGCCTCCCCAGCCTGAGTTACCTTGACTGATCTGGATGTGGTGATCCTGCAGTAGTTCAGAACTGGGGACGTGAGGCTGTTATTTACAAGCATTATGTACTCCAGATAAAATAACCTGAGAGAGAGAGAGAGAAATTGTGTGGTGGGTTTTTTTAACAGAATAAGAGATTGCTATTTATTCAAACAATACTGGTGTCAGAAAATAACATGTTAATGCACTTTGATGTCATCTAAATATATATATAAATTCCAAGGATAGACTTACATGCTTAAAGTTAAGTATCCCTTCAAAAGACAAGTTTATATAAATTTCAGAGGTGCAGTCATTATGACCCAGTAGGGAATCAGCAGCTAAATCTTGCAGTGCCACATTTTTCAGAATCCCTTCTTTCTTATTTTCTTTACCATCCTGGCTTATCCACTTCTTCCAGTTACCTCTGGCTCCAGGAATCACCGTGGCTTGTGGGAGGGAGAGTGTTTTTCCTGGAGACAACATGATGTGTTGGCCCTTTCAGCCACCTCCACGGCCAGTGCCTCATTTCTAAATCATCAGTGATGCACAATAGTCCTCTAATCCTCTTAACTTCTTTCACTCTACAATTGTATCTGATGCAAACAGGCTAAGTCAGTTTGAACACCTACTCTAACTTTTTTCATATCCTTCAGCACAGTAATCAAAATAAATTATTTCAGCACTCCTCTTAAGACAGTGTGCTTGAAAATCACTTCAATTTCAGTATAGAAAGTGAAAGCTTTTGTTTGGAGAAAGGACTGTTGGAATGAAATGTGCTCTCAACACATCATTTTTTTAGAACCCAGACTAATTTTTGCTGTGATACTACTGCTTTTAACTCTGTGTTCAGGAAATGCTTCGCCTTATGAACTCTTGGAGGAAAAAAACAAAAATGGCATCACACTTCTTTAATAAAAAATTTAAAAAGCTCTCTCATTTCACAGAAAAGGCTGAAAGGTTCACTGAGCCAGAAGGAGAAACAAAACACTAGCCTGATCATGGCCTAAATCACTCTTTTCAGGCCCAAAGGGCTCTCCTCAGGCCCAAAGCAGAAGTTTTAAAAGGAAGTCTGTCAGCTCATAGCACAACTAGCAATTGTTATTACTGTTGATATTGCTGACACCTTCTGAGTGCAGGATTTGTAAATTTTTTAGGCAGTTCTAAAAGATAAATTGCATTTTCTCAATATCTGTCAGTAGCTGGTATTAGGACAACTCGTATAATAGGGAGGAAAGAGAGTATTTTATACCCTTTTACAATATTCAAAGTGTAAAAATGCTTTAAACTGGTCTTTCAGATTGTATTCCCTGGAATAAATGGAGATTTCCGGATGCCTGCTCAAGCTGTGTAAATTCCACCCAAAGGAAGGGAATTTTCATGTTGTTTGTTCTTTCCTCTTCCTTACCACTTCAAGGACAAAGTAACCACAGTGTAGAGGAGCCCAACCTCCACAACAGTTGTATCTTAAGCATTAATGACTTTGTTTGGTTTTGCCCAGGGAAAGCAAGGAGATGCGTGCCAACCAGGCCAAAATATCCATGGAGAACAGCAAAGCCATAAGCCAAGACAAATCTATCAAAAACAAAGCTGAAAGAGAGAGGTGAGTATCACTTCCTGACAAGGGAAGAATGCTGTCAAAGGCTGACAGGGGAAGTAATGGGTTAATTCTATTAAAACCATGCTTTTATGCATGGAAACAAGGTCTAATGACTGTGCTGGATATATTTTTAGATGATCATTTTAGGAAAAAATGGTGATTTTCTCATATTTATCCTTTTAATAACTCTGATGCCCTGAACATCTTTGGCTGACTAGAGTAGGTCTAATCACACTATTACATTTAAATTATTGTACTTCAAGAGCATTATACTTTTCTGCTTTTTCAATGAAATGAGGGCCTGACAGAGAAGGGAGTAAAAGCAGAATATACAGGATGATGTCTCGTAAGCCTTTGGGGTTTCCCCTTCACTTTGGCCTTGCCATCTGGCTCATTCTTTCCTTTTTTATGTCCCCTCCTTGGTACTGGGCTATTTTGGTCCCAAAGCCTGAACCTGTTCCTGCTGAACCAAGTCCCTTGAATGCTGCACACTCCCAGCTCATCAGGAGGATGAGTTGTCAGAGCCCTTGGTAACTGTTTGCTTTGTTGTGTCAGACCTCACTAATGCCTCCAAGATAAATCTGTTCCCAGATCCGAAAGCAGTTCTGGTTTGCAGGCTGATTCAACTTTTTGAACTATTTTTGTTCTCTTTCATGGTAGAAATCTTAGGAAGAGACACTGAAGTTATTTTATGTAACTATTAATTGTATATTTATATTTTAGCTTAAATAACAGCTTTAAGAAGCTTGCAGTATTGATAAGCATAACTGCTTGTGATCATCAGATGATTTTTTTCCATTACCGCTCCTAAGACACACAGCACTTTTTATATTCCAAAACTGACAGCAGAGTGCAGCAAGGGATGCACAATTTAATTAAACTAATGTTTTTGAGGTTTTGATCACCACTCTTGAGTAAGGAAAAAGCAAACTTCATTCACAACAGTCAAGTCTTAAATCACACTGCCAATTTACTTGGAAGTCTCTAAGTGTAAAGTTGTGTAGCCAGAGGAATGTACAATTTGCCATTAGTCCCACCTGGTAGATAATCAGAAGACAAAAGACACCTTAGGAGTTCGTGATTCTCTCTATTGTAGCTTTTGGGTTTCTTTTTTTCCAATGAGTCTTCATGGAGAATGTTTGCATTTTTTCAGGCGAGTCAGAGAACTGAACAGCAGCAACACAAAAAAGTTCCTGGAAGAGAGAAAAAGGGTAACTATAACCTTGACAAGTCACTGAGCACTGTTTCTGCTTATTCTTTTTCATTCCTCTGTGTCGAGAATCCAGCTCTAGTAGATTTTTGTCTTTGCTTTGTTCCACATACTTGTAGCATAAAAGATCTGACGTCTATACAAGACGAAGCTATTTTGAATTAACAGAATTACTGTTCATTCCTGTGTGTTTGCCAAGTCTATGTGTTATATGCAATATGTATAATATATATCTATTAATTAATTAATAATTATTATTAAGCTTTTCTTAAGATTGGGTGGTATACTAGGTGTCCTCTGATGTTTCATGCCATCTAAATGGGGCAAGACACCGTATATGTGTATATCTTTCAAGCAGGTTTTTATTTTATTTGTTAATAATGTGTTATATTCCTTCCCCCCCACCCCCCTTATTTTCTCTCAATTACAGCTGGCAATGAAGCAGTCAAAGGAAATGGATCAATTGAAAAAAGTTCAACTTGAGCACTTAGAAGTCTTGGAGAAGCAGAATGAGCAGGTATCTTGTTTTAAAGGCTTAGAAGAAAAGCAAGCTAGAGAAAACAGTAACCAGAGTCAGGCTGAGTAGAATCCTTCTGAATGTAAGTCTTTACCAAAATGGGGACTTTTCATGGTCACTACCTACTTTAGGAGTCAAAATGAAGAGATGAGGTGGCTTAAATGATGATACAGCACCAGATTTGTTTCAGCTGAGCCTGTGGGAGCTGAACTGCTCAGCCAGAGTGCCCTTTCAGCTGTTTAGCCACACTGATACTCGTTAGCCAGATACGACAGTCATTAAAGACCCAGCATATGCATTTTAATTACTCCCCAAAAGTAACTCAAGCAAATCAGTTTCCTTCATTTTGGAACTTACATTTCTAGTACTGATTGAAAAATTAGAGGTGAAACGTGCCCAGAGCATCCCTGAACTCCGAGAGACAGTGAGTTTGGACTAAATTCTAGAGATGTACAGTAGCATGGGGAGTTTTATCTGTACTAGTACACCCTTTCCTAATTAAAATATCTTATTATTTTCTGTTAGTTTATAAGCCCTTTTTTTTTTTTTAATTGAAAAACTACTTGGCAAGGAAAGGAAAATTCTAATCTTAATTCTGGTGGAAGCAACACTGTTCTGAGCAGTTCCCTTGCTGAAAGTTGAGCCAGAAGAGCTGGAATAATTGCATGGACGTGCAGTACTGCACTTAAAAATGTAAACTGCAAGGGGAATATACCCAGCAGTTCAGTGAGAGAGAAGGGGAGCACTTAATGCCCGCTACTTTCCATTTAATACCTGTTACTGTCACGGGTTATGTACTCACTTCTGTGTTTGTTAAATGTTCAGAACTTGAACTCTCTGGAAGACACCATAATACAAACTAAAGCCATCTTGCAGAGGGGTCGGGAAGGGAAGAGTACAGGCAAATCAAGTATTTCCACTGTCAGGAGAGAGTCCTACAGGCCCAAAGCTGCAGCCTGGGTAACTCCCAGGGGATGACAGCTCTGTAAGATCTCAGGTAGCTGCTACCACCAAGCCCCAGCCACCACAGCTTTGCTGATTGCTCCACCTCCTCCTGGACAACCGCAAGTCCCACTCTGATCCCTCACAGGGTTACTGTAGATGCCATCTCCAACATCCAGCATGAATGAATCACTCTAGTCAGTCTGCTCCTGAGCAGTATCTAAAGGCAGGGAGGCAGGATCTGGGGGAGGCAGGACCTGGGGGAGGAAATTGGGTTATGGCAGATCTGTAGCATCACTGTGATAGCTGACAAAAAAATGATGGGCTTGATCCAGAGCTATGGTGTTATCAGTTCTTTCTTTCCATTGGCTTCAGAGAGCTTTGGATCCATTTTTTAAAAACATAAGGGGAGGAGAGAAGGATTCTGGTTGTGCTTTTGACCATAATGTGATAATCACGTTCTGTATAAGGGAGCTGGGATAAGTGTGAGTCACTGAAGGGTCACCTTTTTTAGCAATTAGATACTTCCTCACCTGGGCTTACAGCTCTGTGGCTGAGGGATGGCAACAGCCTACGTGAGTTTGCTCATTTGCCATTTAAGTCAGCTTAAATCATCAGTTATTAAATGGAATAAGCTCCTCCATGTGCTGGTTATCACTTCTGTGTGGGCATGTGGTGGCCTCCGCCACAGGGGTTGTCCTTAACAGCTTTTTAACTCACTCTAATTTGATCCATCAGAGCATGTATTTCCATGTGTGCTGTTTGGACCATTTCCTTGTAGCCCTAAAAGTGCACCAGTGCAACCCCCAGCTGGCTCTGGTTTCATTGTTATATACATTGATGTATGAAAGTTGGATCCAGGTGGTATTAGTTTAATGAGAATTTCAAAACACTTTTTTTTCCTGATCGAACAAGGCAAGAAAATTTTCATACAAATATACAATGGAGAAAAGTAGAATTATGGGTGGAAACAGCCTTCAGTACAAACTGTTATGAATTTAAATTTGTTTTGGTTTATGTATGTTTTTCTTGCATTAATTTTTCAATCTCACTTCAGTTTTCATTCATTTAATTTGCTTCTTGTTGTATTACTCGATTTTGACATTTTTATTTTTGTACAAACAGCTTTTGAAATCCTGTCATGCAGTGTCTCAAACACAAGGTAGGATGGACGTATAATAAGCAAACTATTATTTCAGTGTGCTTTCCTTCTAAATTTAAATCATTATCATTGGAGCCCTCCTTGTAAATGCAACCATTGGGAAGTGCCATTGACATAGTGAGCACAGTGTTGATCTTGTTTGCACACAGATATTTGAGCCTGACACAATATTAACAGTATTTTGTGCTTTAGCATCTGAAATTCAGATGAGTATGAACAATGATGTGCAGACGAAATATTTAGAGATTAACTTGTACATTAGCTGCTGTTACTGGAAGATCTGCTTAGAGTTCCAGACTGTGTCTGTGAGGGTGTCTATTGATCTAAGAAAAGTAGTTTAGTGTTAACACACATATGATTAACTGCTAATGCTGATAGTCAGACAAAGGGTATCCACGTATCTTAGTATGGTGATAAAATAAGTAATTCCACTCTGAGAATAGCAAAATACAGAATAGATGGCTGGAAATAGCTTCCTAGTGTCTGTGGAAGAGCACTTTAAAATTTACTTCAAGTTCCAACACGTTACAAGCTCTGGCAATTACACTTTATGATGTGGCTGTGCTGCTGTGGCTTCCTAAATAATCGTTACTCCAAGGAATCTCTATTAACCCCCTTCTTGCCAAGGGAAAGAGCTGCACTGGGATGGAAGATCCCCTAGTACAGCACTGCCTGATCTGAATTACTCCCTTGAATTGGTAACATCTTGCACCCCTGACAGCACCCACTGTAGCAACATTTATTTATTGACACTGATAATGAAAAAAACTCTTAATTAGGCTAGGGAAAAAATTATTTTTATTCTTCTTTTACTGTATGTGTTTCCTAGCCTGAGATCTCAGGAGAGCATCCTGAAAGCAGAGTCCCTTGGCTGCCCCTGACTCCATGGATCCACTGTAGGTTCCAGAGGCTTGTCGTGTTGTGCTGGTGTGTTCGTGTCAGAATGCACTGTCTGACCCAGCCTCAGAACAGCACAAACAAGATCCTGCTCCTCTGCTAGGTGCTAATGTGGTCTTTGAAGCCAGGTTCTCTAAAAGAATTCCGTACACAATACACTGGGACACAGAATATTTATAGGACTCTGTGCCTGTAGTCAAGTCACAAGCCTGAAACGTGAAATGTGTGAGTCACTAAGAAACAACCACAGGGTTTTGTTTTATTTGGATGTTTCATTTCACACACAGGCAAAATCCAGCCAACATTTCAGAAGAGGTTGTCCATATTGATTTATTTATTATGTTTCCATATTTTCATGTTAAAATTATTTCTTCATTGCTTTCAAGCTTTTAAGTCATTTAAATGGAGAACATTGATTAATTTTTAATCATATTTATGACGGTTGCTTTGCTGTTATCATAATTACTTTTTCCCCCCCAAGAAGATGATGAGGATGATTAAGCAAGTGCAGGGCTAGATTTTTCAAGAAGGCAGGTATGTCACATCTGCATAAATCCACATTTACCTTGCAAAAGGAATAGAGGTGCACCCTCATTACTTTCGACCTACATCTGCCCATTTTCACTGATGCAAATATGTGTTTGCACATCCAGAATAGGTGACTCCTTAAGTAGCAGCTTGTATAGCAAAGTACCCTGTCTAAGCAACTCTTACAACTTCTGGGGGAACATAGTTAATATAAATCAAATCCCCTAACCATTATTCCCTACATGATGGATATACAGCAGTTACAGCAAAGAAAATAGCAGCTTGGATTGTCTCTTCCTAAAACTTGTCCTAATGCTCCTGAGTTTGATTGTATAGACAGGTTAGATTGCCCTCTGGGTCAATTTATTCAGGGTCCTTTGGGGAAGGATTTAAATAACTTCCCAGACTGAGAACCCTCGGGGAGAATGGAGATGCTGACTCAGTTCCTTTAAACTGCACAGTTTCATACCAAAACACGGTAACAGGAGAAGAGAGTGTGGCTGTGTGTGCATCAGAGAGAGAGGAAGGGAATTAAAAAAGTGAGAAGGGATTCCCAGGCCATTTACACACAGAGCTTTAACTCTGCCTGCAGAGCCCGAGGCAGGCAGAGTTTATAGTGAGGTCTGGCATGTATTCATTGCTGGATTTTGCATAATGCATTTGGATACAGTTTCAGGTGGATTCATAGTGTGTGATCCCATGGAGCATATAGCAGTATTCTAATCCTGAGGTGAAACACACCCCCTCTGTAATCATAAGGATCTCCAGATCAGACATTATTTTTTAAAAAGATACTATTTTTTAAAAATACTGCTTAAAATATCTTGCCTACTGCACGGAAGATGTTATACTGATGGACTTTAGTCATTCCTTGTCTTTATGAAAGCAATAAATCCAGATTATAGATGAATTTCAGGCATTAACACATTGCAGTATTCTCACAACAGCAGTAACAATACATTCCCAGACATTTCCTATCTGGAGAAACAGTAAATTGGCATCTGCCTGTCTTCTTCCCCAAAACTGGGGCTTCTGCATTTTACCACACATTTCTTTAGAAAGTCAACCCATGACTCCCAGAATAGAATAAAAATATATTTCCTAAGAATTTGTAGATATAAAGATTACATCTGATTTTGAAAACAAAGTGACATGGGGTGGGGGGACGAGGGGTGTAAAAATAATGTTGTTACCTATCTCTTCAGTGTGTTTTGCCTGTGTTTCACTCAGACACTCTCATGCGAAACGTGCTTCATTGGGAACAAAAGGTCTAATGCAACGCTTCATGCAGTTATTTTGGATTGCAGGCAAAGGAGATGCAGCAGATGGTGAAGCTGGAAGCAGAGATGGATCGCAGGCCAGCAACAGTGGTTTAAAGCCTCAACAAGCAAATTGAAGTTGGAGAGCACAGCATCCTTAAAATGAGAGCAAAATTCAAAATAACATTGCTGAGGTTAAAGAGTGGGCTTTTGGTTTGGTTTGGTTTTGGCAGGGGTTTGTTTTGGATTTTTTTGTTCTTACTATGTCAAGTGTAGCTACGGACCACCAAGTCTTAAGGTTTGCATTGTTTCTTTTTTAACACTGGGCACTGAATTTCCTTTGTTGGATTTCCATAAGAATATCCTTTGTTCAGAAAAACCCTGACCCGAAGATGAAGAGAGTTTTTTAAACCCCGTCCTCTTTTCCTTTCTGTATCTCGCCAGACACATTGCCTGTATCAGAACCACATGATCAGAGCCTCGAAACACAGGAGATACCTTTAACATCATCTCAGATGGCAACAAAGCTGTAGTTCAAGTCGTGTAATTTCCCATTCGTGTTCTCATGTGTGATGTGCTGTGCAGAAACCCCACGCTGCCAGACCCCGCCACGCCATGCCTTGTCAGATGCTCGGCACCTGATGTCCCTGAGCCCACTGAACTGGACCTTATGCCAAGTAACAATTAGGATACTAAGGAGTTGAGTTTGGGTGATTTTTAAATTATATTTCAAGTGGGTTTTTTTCAGGCAGCAGACAGCAGGCAGTTTAAAGGTAACTGCATATATTCAAAAGTACAGCGTGTACAAAGTCATCGACCAAATTCGTCAGCTGCAGCAGTAACTTGACAGGGTATTTCTGCAGCCTAATGATGTCATTCACAAGTGCCATATCAACTCTATCATGTCTGAGGGGAGCCAGTATCCTGTAGAAGTTACTGCAGTGGATAACCTGAGGGAAATACAGTGTATTCGTGCCAAAACTGATCAGTGCTCTAAGGAATTCCATATTAGGCACTTTAAGAAAAGTTTACATCCTACATTGCTTGTATAGAAATTGCATTTTGATCCTGTTGCTGCAGATCCCGGATACTACAGTTCATTGTAACTTAAAAGATTGTTTAAATGGCTTTTGGCAAAAAGTTTGTAACTGTGAAAATGTAAAAAGTATTTATACACTTGGGAAACACAACATTGTAGAAAATCACATACATGTTGCCACGTGATAAAATTAGTAAACAGAAATGCTAAGAGTATGTTTGCATGTGATACAAATGCTACTAAGGCTGTAATGCCTACTATATGACCACAGTCATGCTACTAGCTGGTAAATACTGAGTAAATGTATGGCACAGAATATTGTTTGATTAATTACAAAGACTTTTAGCATTACAAGGTCTCTATATATATATATGTGTGTATATTAATTACGTGGGCATTCTTGATACTTGTAGTAAAAGAGAAGTACATAACTAATTTAATTTTACACAGAAGTATTTATGCAGATTTTCAGAATTTCATATCAGGAATAACCTTTTTATGTCCATTAGATATAAAAACAATTTGCTAATGTGTTAATTTGCATGTTTCCAGAGCTTGCTGTAGTTATATTGCCAAACAATGCATGTAAGCATTCGGCTTGGAATTTGTCCATGCTGCCAATTCAAAGATGACTGCATGGAAAACTGGTAGTTTAGAACAAATCAGATTCCTGATTTCAATGTACTAAGCACCAATTACTTTGTTGTATATGCTTGTACAAACAAATTCTACATATTCCTATAAACAAAATAAATGAAGAGAGATAATTATGTTATTGTCAGTCCTGAGATGAAACTTTCAACTTCTCTAATAAAAACCTTAAAAATTCAAATCCTTTAGTTTTGACTGCAGTGAATTGCAGGGTGGTGGTGTTATTAATTGCAAATTTTTAGCAAGTTGTATTTCCTGTAAAAATGTGCATAGTGTAAATATATTTCTATCACAGCTTATTTAGTCAAAGGAGTCTTTTTTTTTTTTTTTTTAATTTTATGTAAGTGATAGAAGCACAATGCAGCCCTAGAGAACTGCCCCAGTGGAGTGTAGCAGCACAACCTGGAAATGCAGCAACCTGAGTGCAGTTTAGCAGCAACTGAGACAGAGGTCAGTGAATCTTTAGGTGTTTAAAGCAAGGTTCAAGCAAACTTGTGATGCATATTCAGAATTCCCATTCTGATGCCACAGCCTGTGGAGGCATCTCCTGGTTCTTGATGATCCATAATGTTTTAAAAGACAAGTTGTGTACTGGGAGCAGCTCCCCCTGCTCTCTAAACCTGGCTCAAGTGCTGGATGGAGCTGGGAGCAAAAGTATTTTCAGAGCATGCTGGACAGAACTTTTATTATGATTTTTCTTTTAATTAAAAATGTCCTCTAAAACAGAGCTGGTGAAGACAGTGCTGTGAGCTGGAATGTCATACTGTTGCCTACTGCAGTGACTTCTAGCCTGCAAGGAGAAGCAAATGACAGACCAGATATGGAGGGAACCGGATGGTGAAGCATCTTAGGCTCACTTAGAGCCTGGCTGGGAAACCCTGCACTAACTGTTAAAGAAACCACTGGGAATGCAGGGCTTGGGTTCAGCCCATGGCCCTCTCTGAGGAAGATGAAATCTGCCTATTTAATTCCTTGGTGAGCATCCCAGCCCTCAGGGGAAAACACAGGTTTTGGAAGGCTAGAAAATACTGTCCAGAGCCTCTGTCTGAGTCTGTGCTCCCTGCTCATCCATCAATTCAGAGAGAAAAATGGGCTTCTGTGAAACGGCCAAGTAGGAAACCTCAGCTCCCCACACGGATATACGGATGTGTATTTCATCCACTGACAATTTAGCATAAAATGCAGGCAGTAATTTGAAATTAAGTGATGAATTTTGTCAGCTAAGTGTTTTGAAATACTGTTTAAGTAGTATTTGATTCAAAAATTATTTGAAGTTTGGCTGCTAATGTAATGAGGTGAGAATTTCCATTGAGATGAAATAGGCTAATCAATTTGAACATTGATACTGAGTTAAAGCAGTTTAAAATGTCATTGCCTGCCAGGATGATGGATTCCACTTCAGTGAAATTTCATCGAGAGAAGTGGCAGATTCTCCCTCTCTGAATCTCGTCAGATAAATTCAGCTCAGCTGTGATGGGGAGGGTCATGACATCCTGGCCTCACAGGCAGCCTGCTGTTCTTCCAGTAATTTGGGGGTTGGTCATTAACTTGACTGTTTCCAGGTGGGGGTGTATTTAACCCCTGCACCACCTGAGTGCAGTTAAACTGCATCACCAGAGACCCAAAACATCCTTCAGGGGCTGATTTCCTTGCAGACTTCAGGTGCTTCCTGTGAAACCAGCTGCAAAAGGCAAACACAATTGCCTGGAAAGCCCTGTTCCTGCTGGATGCACCAGCAGCGGTCCTGGCTGTCACCATGCTGTGTGCTCCCTTTGAGGAGGCTGGTAAGAGTTGTTATGTCTGGTCGTTGGGGGTAGCAAGGGGGATTCAGCCTTCAGAGATACCCAGGCAGTCTCTGGAGCTGGGGGTTAGGGCAGATGGCAGAGCAGGTTCCAGGTGATCCCGTCTGGGACCATAAACTGTCCCAGGTCACAGCATTTCAGGGTGGCTGATGCTGCACTGGCTCCCTCAGGTGAGACCTTTCTGCTCTGTCAGTGTTTTGGGGGTTGTTTGGTGCTAGAAAATCTTAGGCCTTTCCCTTTTTTTACCACAGAGAGCAGGATGAACGTGGCTCTGCAGGCTGGAAGTGGCAATTGTCACTGGAGCTGAAGGCTTTCTTGTTGTGCTGTGCAGCTGGGGGAGCACAGTTCTGTGCCGTGGGGCTGTGGGTTAGCCTTGCCCCTCTCCGAGCTGCTCCCTAGACCCTCTTGCACAGGCTGGATGCATGGGCAGCTGCTAAGGATCGTGTATTTCGGGGCTTAGAATCCACGTAGAAACCTCAAAAAGCCTGGAAATTAAATAGTGGACTAGAGGAGGAAATAAAGGGTAGTTAATCACTGAGCTCATCAGTGTAGGACCTGAGGAAGCCAGGCACAAAAATCACCAGAAATACAGCCTGTTATGGTCAAAGATTATATTTTATAGAAGATTGTGTTTTTTCCTTTATATAGTCCCCTGAAATTATTATCCACAGGTTAATCCTGTATCACAACTGACACAATCTGACTCTGTTGGGGGTGTGCAGGAATGGCTTTTTATCATGAAACAGGAGAGAGAAGAAATGGTCAGAATATATTTAATATGTACAGAAAGTAGAGAAGGAATTTCAACATTATAGTTACAAAAATCAATATGTTACTTCAGTACCAGCTTTATTGTTTAAAAAAGCCATTTCCCAGCAAGAAAGCCCCTCTCTGCACTTGTGCGCCCTGGCAGAGAAAGGGCAGCTGCCTACAATCAAAACTCACCTTGCAATTATCTTGTTTTGCAAAACCCTGGACCGTTTCCTCCAGATGCCTTTTCCTGAACTAGAAATGTGAACTGGTAGTGAATCCATGTAATGCCATCACTCCGGATCTCTGCTGTCCCTTTGGCTTTTTACCAGAAAAACATCCTCGGTGTAGTAGGGCTCCTCGTCCCCGCTGCTCTTGGGACTGGTGTCGCTGTAAATCGTAAATATTTGGATGTGCTTCTGGTCCCGGGGCGAGGGTGGCAGCGCGTTAAAGCTCCAAAAAAAGGTCCCGATGAGAAGCGGGAAGAAATATTTCAACATCGCGCCACCCGGAGCGAGGGAGCAGCGCTGGAGCCGGCCGCGCTCCCACCTCGCAGCCCGGCACGGAGCGGCAGCGTTGCCGGCGCTCCGGGCTGGGAACGCCCGCTCCTCCCGCAGACCGGGGGGCAGCGCCGCCCCTGTCCCGGACTGAGAGCGACAGAGGGAAGGCGCTGGGCTGACGGGGAGTTGAGGGGCCCCGGGCAGAGCAGGCGGCGGGCAGCCCTCCCTGCCCAGGGAAGAGGTGCGCTCTGCTCTCACCCCGCCTCGCAGCCCCCTCTCCGCTTAACGCCAGGCCTCGCTGTCCCACATCCTTGACCCGGCCAGGGGCAACCCCCGGAGTGCCCCGGCTCAGCTGGCACCTGCCCCAACTCCGAAGTACACCCCAGGTGTGACCTCCTGCCTGTCCCCCCAAAAAACGCCCCGCACAGGCACGGCCGGTGTTGTTTCGGTTTTAATGCACCCTGTCGGGGCTGTTGGGTTTTATGTTACGGTGCGTGTTGTGGTTTGTCACGACATCTTCGATCCGGTGTGTCGATGGCTATTCACAGAAGGAGGCGGGTTTGCTTCTGACCTTGCCACACAAAAATAGCTGCACATTTCTTCCTAAATTAACACACGGAGCAGCTGTTCGCCTTCACCGAAATTAGTGACGCTCGGTGAGCAGCGGGCGCTGGAATAGGTATCCCCCTCCTCCATCCCCCCGGCCTCTCCGGCAGCGATGGACGGTGCGACCCCGGGGTGAGGGGGTCCCGGCCCCTCTCCCAGCGCCGGCCCTGCCGGGGAGCGGGAGCGCTCGGCGTGAGACCCGCTCGGCTCCAGCGCCATGCCGGGCGGCCCGAGGTCCCCGCGGGGGATCCCCGGCAGCCCCTCCGCGGGTGCGGCGGGGCCCCGGCGCCGGAGGGGGGGAATCCCTCCTTCCCTCCTCCCCGCACGGCTGCGCGTACGCCCCGTCCCTCGGCGTGGGCGCTCCATCAGCTCCGCCGGCATCTCCCCTCCTCCTCCTCCTCCTCCCCGCACACCCACACACTTTCCCCGTCCCTCCTCCCCGCCACTCCGCAGCAGAGTGCTTTTGCAGCCGGTGCGGCTCCTGAGAAACGAGGTGTGCGGCTTTTTTTTTCATCCTTTTAATTTTTTTTTCTTTTCTCCGGAGCGGACCTTTCGGAGGAACAGCTGCAGCAGCCGCGGCCACGCCGGGACCGAGCAGGGAGGATGGCCGGGGGGCGCCTCCCGGGGCTGCTTTTCATCTTGCGTGAGTACCTGGGCGGTGAGTCGCGACGCGGAGCCCTGTCGCGACGGGGCAGCCGCTGGCGCTGACACAGACTCGGCGCTGTCACGGCACCGGTCCCGCATCACCGCCACCGGCTGCCACATCTACTCCACCTGCTCTGTCGCGACAGGGACGCCCCGTCGCAATAGAGTAGCTTACTCCAGCGGGCTCGGGGGTGGCGGGGGGTGTTAGGGTGAGCGGCACAGGCTCTCAGCCCCGCTGTGCCCGCAGACGCCGCGGCTCGCCTGGCCGCCGAGCAAGAAGTTGAGAACCTCTCCGGGCTCTCCCCTAACCCCGAGAAGGACATCTTCGTGGTGCGGGAAAACCGGACGACGTGTCTTATGGCCGAATTCGCCGCCAAGTTCATCGTCCCCTACGACGTGTGGGCCAGCAATTATGTGGATGTGAGTGGGGGCCGAGGGCGGCCCGGGGGGTCGGGGGCTCCGGCAGGACGGGGGATGGCAGGGGACACACACACACATCCGCAGGTACTTTTGGAAAGTCCTTTATCCCCTCCGAGGATTTTCAGCCGGGGCAGTGGGGGACCCGGGGGGCGCCCAGGGGGACCCGGG
>VZTI01005557.1:1357793-1389957 GCA_013397865.1 Struthidea cinerea
TTGCGTGGCAGCTTTTGGGGGACCAAGCCGATATCCCGCTGTCGCGGGGCGCCGAGATGAAGGGCAAGTGCGGCACGAACGAGTCGGAACTGGAGCTCTCGTGGCTGGACCAAGCGTACACCCTCAAACTCTCCTTCCTGAAGGTACGGGCTCCCCGCACGCCGGGAGCGGGGGCGGGGGCGCGGCGGCTTCGCGGGGTCCTGACCGGCCCTGTCTCGGCAGGAGGGGCACAACACGTCCCGGGGGCCGGAGGCGTCCTGGAGGCTCAGCCGGA
Source organism: Struthidea cinerea (assembly GCA_013397865.1). Classification (NCBI taxonomy): domain Eukaryota; kingdom Metazoa; phylum Chordata; class Aves; order Passeriformes; family Corcoracidae; genus Struthidea; species Struthidea cinerea. Next base: position 1,358,068 of record VZTI01005557.1, read on the forward strand.
TCCAGTTCACCTACGACACCTCCGAGCGCACCTACTTCAAGGATGCCGTCAGCCGTAAGCGCCCGGTGTCGGGATTTAAGGCAGATCCCGGAGGACGAGCGAGCGTGGGGCCGGGCTGGGAGGGGAGCATCCCCGGGCTACTCGCTAAATTCAGCTTAGGGAAAAAAGGAAACCACAAACACCCCCGACAAAGCCGGGACCAGCTGCCGGCTTTAAACCGCGTGTTTTGGGTTTTTTTTGTTTGGTTGTTTTATTTATTTATTTATTTTTCCGGTTTGTGGGGGATTTNTTTTTTTTTTTTTTTTTTCCTCCATTGATTTTTTCCTTGGTTTTAAACACCACGGTTGCCGTGGGAGGGAGAGCCCAGCTCTGCCAGTTTGCTGCGCTGCCCAGGCTCTCCTGTGGGACCCAGGGCCCGAGGGGGTGGGGCAGGGAGACACCTGGGCTTGAAAAGCTTGTCTCCTTTCCTGTGGGAGATTGTTTTTAAGGTTAATCCTGATGATGGTTGAATAGGTGGGAAAGCAGCAGTTTCCCAAGATAACTGAGATTGACATCAGAATCATACCCCTATACGCCTCCACAACCAGCAGCCTCCTCTTTTCTCTCTGGGTTTCCATTCTTTTGGCTTTCATTTTGTTTTTATTTCATTTCTGCTCAGAAATGTGTTGCCTTGAATTGAAAAATGAAATATTGTCGTTTGCAAATCATTCTCCCTCAGGATTTTGCAACTCAAGTGAATAGGGCATTTAGGGCTGTTGCCATAAGACACGCTGGTTTTGGGGCTGTTTTTCCCACTGGTGTTTCCACTGTTGGAGTCCCCAAAACACAGTGGCGGCCGTGCCTCATCAGCCCCTGCCAACGCGAAGCACTGATTGCCTTTTTGTGCTGCTGGAGGGGAACAAAGGGCTGCAGAAGAGCAGGAGGTGGAAGATACTCCTCATTCCGCCCGGCTCAGCCGCATTTGGCCTTCACTTGTAAAACAAGCTTGGTGTGATGGGAAAATATTTTCTCGTACTTTATACTTGGGTGAAATGGTTATGTTGTATTTTCAGGAAAGGCTTTATGGCCTGTCTTGTTTGTGGTGTGGTCCCCAATGGCACTGCTCCTTCCTACCTGGATTGAGAGCCCAAGTGCAGCCGCAGAAATGGTGGTTTCCCAAATGTAGGGAGTATCAGCACAGTCCCAGGCTGAACCCCAAGTCTGTATGAACGGGAACCATTTCTCCAACATTGCAGACTCCAGATGCTGTGACAGGAGCGAATCTGGTGGCAGCAGAGCCAGCTCTGCCCTTTGTGCCGCAGGACCGTGTGCTGCAGCCGTGTGTTCCCACTTGCAGGAGGCAATCCCGGTGTGGCAGCTGCCCTGGCTGTGTGGGGTGTCACACCGAAAGCAGGGTCCCACCCCAGGAGGACACTCCAGGAGCAGCTGGGCTGCTGCCGCATTGCGCTCCAGTCGCGTCACCTACTCGTTCGGTTCATTGCCTCTGTTCGTGAAGGCCCCTCAGTGCCTGGGGCCAGGGCCTGACCTGTCTGTGTCCCCTGGCCAGCCGGGAAGCACACGGCCAGCTCGCACCGGCTCTCAGCCCTGGTGACCCCCGCCGGGCGGTCCTACGAGTGCCAGGCGCAGCAGACCATCTCCCTCGTCTCCAGCGACCACCAGAAGTCCGTGCAGCTCCTGCTGTCAGAAGTGCGGCTCCAGCCCTTCGACATCCCTGCGGATTTTGTCTTCAGTGAAGGTAAGGAGCAGGAAAGGCACATCCTGCATTCCCAAGGTGCTGATGCTGCCGCAGCCTTTGGGGATGTTGCAATGTACTGAAGGAATTTGGGTCCCACTTTTTCCAGAGCAGCCTTCCCCTCACTCCAGCCTGTTACCAGCAGGCTGCAGTCCCTGTAGTCCCTCCACCCATTCCTTGCCTCTGGTCCCCAAAAAGGTTTTACAAATTCAGCCCAGCTGCCAAAACGTGGACTATCATTGTGTGTATGTTGGCTTCTGTAAGGACTTGTGGAGTCAGATTTCCAGCAAGCCCTAATGCAGCATCCCTGGGGAGCTCTGCAAGGCTGAGGTGTCTCCGCTGCAGCACAAAAATGCTTCAGTACAGCCCCAGGGGCTTCTTAGGGCTGCTGCACACTGAAAGCAAGCTTGGGGCTGCAGTGGCAGGAGACACTGGGGGTGCACGTTCCTGGCTTCAGTTTGATTAATGCTCGTTGTGAGGGTGAAGGAAGTGTAACAGGGAATTCAGTGAGTCTCCTTGAGCACCAAAAACATGGGATGCCGTTAGTCTTCTGGAATTCTCTAAAATCCATCGTGAATGAAAGAAAACCTGAGGTAAAACAAGCTGTTTGTGTCAAAGGGTTGCACTGGAGTCAGCAGCAATGCTGCCGTGGGACAGGATTCCTGCAGTTTTAGCTTCCTTCATCCTGAGGAACCCATGGTGCTCCTTGTCCCTGGCTCCCCCTTGGCTTTCCCATCAGGTTGAATGAGGCAGTGCAAACATGCTCACCTGGATTAGGTGAGACCAGTCCCATCTCATAGTGCTGCTGCCTCAGCACTACAATTAGTCAAGCCCTTTGCTGTAACCAGGTGCAAATAAAGTGTATAATAGCCAACTCTTTTAATAACGAGTTAGGAAATGGTGGTATTGAAGCCTAGCATTAAAAATGTGGCGCTTTATTATTTTGCATGTGGGAAATATTTTGGAACACAATAAAAGCCAGCAGTGACTGCAGAGCTGAGTGGTTGCACTCACGACTCTCATCATCTTACTGATGTAGTAAATTCGTGCTGTTGCATGTGCTGGCTCTGGCGTGGTTGAATTACTCATGGCAAGGCCAGCGTAATACTGAGTAGGTTTTCTCCGTGGGCAGGATTTTTTTGCATCAAAGTAGTATCACATTTTTCTTGGATTTACAGGGAGAAAAAAGTAGATCCTAATAGTTTGCTGTGATTTTTTTTTTTTTTTTGTTGGTGTATCTTTACCCTCTCCTTCCTCCTGTGGATCCAGGATTCCTGCATGTAGGGTTTGGGTGGGCAGAGCTTAGAGGCTGAGAACAGCATGTTTAAAATATGCAAGTCTGTGTCTCTGTGATACCAAACTTGTGAAGTCCGAGAGCTCCCAGTTACAACAACCAAACTCGGGGTTCATTGCCAAAGGAATTTACCTGCTGTTTTCATGATATGCTCATTCTTGTCAGGCAGTAAATTTGTTTCTGTTTTGTTTTCTCTTTTGTTGCTGTAATTGGGTGGGGTTTTTTCTGCAGGACACAAAGAGGTGGTGTTGGTTTAGCAGTTTTTAAACACATGGAGGGAATTCCTCCTCCAGAGGACAGCACGGCTTCTGTCTTTGTCAAGCTCAATGGGGTTTTTTGTTGTTGTTGCTCTCATTATTCGATTACACTCCTTTTTTTTGAATTCCACTGGAAGTTAACCAGCAGAGAGCACCTGGAGAGGTTGATTTATCAATGGAGCTCCATCCAGGGCTCTGCTGCTCTCCCAGCAGTGGGTCCCCACCAGCCGAGCTCGTCCTCGGCACACGCATGGCAAAACAGGATCCTTTGTGGGGTCTGAGAATCACTGCCAATCTTAAATTACAGTAATTAGCCTTCTCCTTTTTGGTTCATTAATTTCCCATTAGGTAAAATTCCTATTAATTATGAACAAGCTACAGAACATTTTAAAATATTTTAGAGTAGAGAAAGAGACCTGCTAGAGCAGAAGAATCGCTGAGATGCAGGAGGGTTGAGGGCCTTCTTCCAACAAAGAAATGGGGGAAAGGCTTTTCATTAGTCCTGACGCTGTCCTGGCAGGGATAGGTTAAAAAGCTTGAAGGCAGTGATTGGATTGGTTTTGGGTTTTTGGAATGCTTAAACTTGTGTGCTACAGTATTTTTTTTTTTAAGACACTGCTTTCAACCTTCACAAATCCATATATATATATTTTTTTTTTTTTTTTACTTTTTTATTTTTCAATACAGAAGCAGCAGAAAATTTTTTCATTCATAGATTACCAATTTTTTTTTTAATAGGGAAATTGTGTGCATATTTTTCAGCTTAGAAGATGAGTAAAATGAGAGCTGGTTCAAGAGGGTGCGAGAAGATTTAAACTGACAAAAGAACCCCAGAGAAACTGTCAGCTCTTTTGATTTTATATGTAAAAATTTGAATATAAAGCAATATGATGAAAAATACAAATACAAAGGGATACAGCTGAGAATTAGGGACTCTGGGGTGGCTCAGAGTGAATTGAGACCTCCCAGCTGAGGGCCACATTTTCTCAAGATTCCTTTGCACCAAAGTATGTGGCCACTTTTAAAAAAAGCACCTGGTCTTTCTTTTCTTAATTTTTTTGGTAAGCTATTTACTTATAAACACCAATCTCAAAATCTCAAAAATCTTGTCATGCCAGACACAGCTGGGCTGTTTTCCCATCCCTTTGGACGATCCCTGTGCTGATGCTCAGGCTCGTGCTCGTGCTCGTGCGGCGGGTTTGCGCTGTGCCTTTTGCTGGGTTTTTTGCCGTGTTTGCTCTGCAGAAGGATTCTGGAAGAGGAAAATGAGCTCTTAGGTGGTTTCACAGCCTTGGTACTGGAATTGGACGAGCACTCACCATAGAAACCGTGGCAGTACGTGAGCCTGGGAGGAGGCACAGCACAAAGGAACAGTGAGGAATGTACCTAAACACCTCCTGTGTATCTGTCTGCCGTCAGGGTTCCATGGGGCAGGGACTGGGGGTGACACCGCCCTGGCAAAGAGGTGACCCCGCCGTGTTTGGTATGCGGCAAAACTCCGGCATCTCCTGAACTTTCCCCTTTTTGCCAGGGACCTTTTTGCTTCCCTGGACTGAGGGTAAATCCCCGCAATTCGGGAAATTCTGAGATCCCTGTGACCTGGAGTGAAATACTGGGGAAAATTTGACAGAGAGGGCTGTTTTCCTGCAGGGTCATTAATTTTGAAATCGTAGCAGTTCCCAATGCAGTGGGGTTTCACTTGTCAAGCATCAGCCTGCCCATGCTTGATGGGTTTGAATGTCCAAATTTGTCTGCCATGGACATTATGCAAACCCTTCTCCCCTCCTGCTCCCCCTTTGCCTTTTCCTGTGCTGATGGACAGGAATGATACCTGCTGCCTGCCTGCCTCCCTGCAGTGTTGTGGACCTCAGTGTCTTTGCTTTGAATTCTTGGAGTGAAAAATGCTGTATAAATGTTAAAGTACATTGTTATAAATGTGAAAATATTTTTATTTGTCATAAAACGATGTGGTTTAATATTATATTAATGTTAAAATAGAAAATTCATCCTCCGAGCAGTCAGCACCCAGAGAGCCTCACTTTTGCTGCAGATGTGTTGGTGCTTAGCCCTTCCCAGTGCTTCTGTGCTGGGTCCCCCCAACCCCATTCCCATTCCCCCTGCATTCTCCAAAGAACCCAGGCTTTGGTGTCTGCTCCAAAAGGAGAAAATGGATGTTTCTGGTGAGGAGCAGGTGTGGGTAGGGCAGAGGCAGCTGCTCTACCCGGGGAAGTGCAGCAGGTCCAGCTGGGTTTGGGGTTGTGCTGCTGGAGACTGACAGATTTGCGTGGCTTTTTTTTTTTTTTTCCTGTTGGCTTTATTTATTTTTTAATTTTATTTTAATCCTCTTTTAAAAAGTGTCAGGAAAAAGAACTCTCTTCTTTGGCTGCTTGCAAGAGTTGACACCTTTTTAAGTCATGACACGGACACTTAAACACAGCCATGGCTTTCTGTGGTCCCCGGAGCTCTGGCCACATCCTCTGGTGTGTTTTGTGCCCTACAGGCGGTTTGCTTTGGCAAAAGCTGGTGGAATTCAAATGTTACAAGTGGGTGCTTCAGAGCTGGGTCTGTTCTCTGCACTGGTGCTTTTAGCTTTGCCTTCTCCACCGGCTGCAGCCCCCCACGTCCAGCCTGTTTTCCTGCAAACGCTGGATCGTTCCTGTTTAGGGAAAGGTGCACGGGTAAACCTGGTGTGTTTGAGCACAGGGGAATCCTCTCAGTTGGGTTTCCAGCAGTTTTCTTTCCATCTTCTGCAGGGTTTAAGCTAAGCCACTTCCAAAGCAAAAATCAGTGTCCAGCCACTGTGATCTCCTGCTCATTGCCACCTCAGCACACCCTGTCTGTGGCCATGTGGGAGGGTGCACAGGAGCTCCTGGAGCATGGATCCTTCCCATGGGAAGGGTGCTGCTTTGTACCTGTGGGGAGTGGGGTCAGAGCAGCCCTGGCCCCACAGCACTGCCCCGTGCGTGGCTTTTCCTGCAGTCAGCTCAGCCTGGGCTGTGGCCCTGTGAGCTGCTCAGGCCTTCACATCCTAAACTGGGAACAATTTCGTAGAGCACTAGAAACGCAATTTTGGGAGCTAAATAATAGTCAGGATTTTTCCCCCCATTCTCCTTACTACAAACAAACAAAACCCCTGCATTGCAGCAATTGCTGAATCGCCTGTACCACAGTCCTGGTGATTAATCACTCCTCTGGTGAAACAGTGAGCAACTGGAACTGAAAAGGACATTCTTTTGTGTTAGACTACATTTCATTTTTGCTTTTTTTTGTTTCACCTCATTTACAGCTTGAAATGTTTCCTGATGGCATCGCTGTGAGCCTGGTGCTGGGAGGAGGCTGCACTCCAGGACGCAGTGAAGCTCCTGGAGGTGCCGGCACCGCTGGAGAGGGGTCCCTGCTGTCACCTCCTGCCTGGGCCTGGGGGTCTCTGGGTTTTTCCTGCTCTTTGCCACATGCTGTTAGATTTGTGGAGCATTTGCTCTTCATGGTTATTGCAAATCTCTGCAATCAGCTGCCCGGGGAACCCATCTGGACAGTCTTTAGCAAGGGGGGGAATTCATGGTGCCCTTTGTATTCACTCATCTAACACACAGCCTTTCTATTTTCCTTTTTTTTCCCCTTAAACTTGTCATTGTTTTCAGCACATTTCTAGTACAATGAAGAACATGAGCCAGAGAATTGTTCTTCCTGTATCACGTAGCCTTTTATTTTTTTCTCCAGAATTGACATTTTTCTTCTTTTTAGCCTGGCAGCCCCATCTCAGCAGCATGGGCTCTGCCTGTCCATCAGCATGGAGAAGCAACAATCCTGTGGGGAAAAAAGTACATCATGATCCTGTCACTCAGGCCTGCAGTGGACTCTGCAAGTGTAAGAGAGCTGAGGCAGGATTACCAGTGTAACACGTTTCCTGACCTTAGTGATCTTTCCAAGCTCAATAGAAAAGTGTTTTCCCATTGTATCACTATCTTCCAGTGGTTTATTAGGCTATGGCAGACTCATCAGCCAGAGAGAAAAACACTGGCAGGGCTCATGTTGCTTCTGCTCCTCCTTTGCCGTACTGGATGGACAATGTGGGGTGCTGTGTGACCACAGACACACAGGAATGTGCTCTGCCAAGGTGGGGGCTGTGTCTGTGGGGAGCTCACGGAAAGGGGGGAGCGATGCTGTTGGACCTCTGCTAACTTGCAGATAGAGGGGGATTCTTTGGATGATGTGCTGGGTGACTCTGGTGCAGAATTAAAGACTTACTGATGCTGAGGCCTCTGCAGACTCTATAATGGAATAAACAAAGCAGCTCTTCAGTCAGTCAGGAAACCCGGGCTTTGGCCGCCCCGTTCCCAACAAGGCCATTGATGTGTGGCAGAGAGGGCTGAGCTTATGGGCATGAAAGTGTTTTTCCAGTGCGTGGGCTGGTTTGATGGATGTTGCCTCTCCCTGCATCCCTGCATTGTGACTGATTCCACTTGCTCCGAAGCAATTGATTTTCTCCCCGGGGCTCCGCTGGCGGCTGCTGCTGCTCCGTCCTGCGCGGAGTCGTGACTGGGGAGCCACCGCGGCAGCAGCAGCTCAGGCTGGCAGCGTCTCGGTCACGTCCCTCTTTCCCCTCTTTCTTTCTCTGCAGAACACAAGTGCCCGGTGGACCAGAGGGAGCAGCTGGAAGAAACCCTGCCCCTGATCCTGGGGCTGATCCTGGGGCTGGTTATCGTGGTCACCCTCGGCATTTACCACATCCACCACAAGCTGACAGCCAGCCAGGTGCAGATCCCTCGGGACAGATCTCAGTACAAACACATGGGATAGGGAGCAGGACCGAGCAACCCGAGCGTTTATCAGGTAGAAAAAGCAAAAGCACTTTTTTCTGTGGGCGAGGAAAGGTTCGGGGGGGCAAGAGATGGTATTCACAGCACCTAATCCTGAGTATTTCATGGGGACACTCAGGCTGAGGCTCGGCTTTAACACAGACTCTCTAAAGAGACTCGGTATCTGTAGGTGGTTTGAATACCTTCTTAAGCAGCTGGGCTCATCATCTGGAAACAGAAATGCTTCACATGTCAGAGTTTCAAACTGGGAGCAGAATTAGCTTTCTTGTTTTATTTATTTTTTTCCCATCTCAAGAGATTCTTACCTCCCCCTGCATCACCTTTGGAGCATTCAGCCTTCCACGTTCCTGTCCATGCAGGAAGCAGGGCTGGGAGACAGAGCCATTAAACAGGGTTCATTCAGGCCCTCTAATGAAGGGACTCAAACCACATCCTTAAGTTTGCACTCATGTTAGGAAAGCATGGAGGCAAATGCAGGTGTGCTTTGAAAAAAAAAAAATAGAAATTCAAGGTCAGAAACTCCAGTGGAGCAGATCACAGCTGTGGAGCTGACCCCACACTTTGAGACTGAGTGAAGAAAGTTTGTTTTTGCTTCTTGAGCCACATCTGAACTAAACTTAAAAAAGGAAAAAAAAAAAAAAGAAAAAAAGTATTGATACACAAATTATAAAGTGCCATGCTACTGCAAGTCAACTGAGAAATGCTTCTGGCTGGGCATCTTGCACGTATTGTGATTGTGGTTGAGATGTTACATTGCTACCTGCAACTGATAATTTTCACAACAAAACAAAAAAAAAAGAGAAAAAGAAAACAGTAATGTTAAAGTTACTATGCAGATTATTCAGGTATAATCCAATGTAACAGAAAAATATAAGGGAACCCTTGAAATCTATCCTTAAATGTAGATGATTTTTAAAATTAATTAAAACATGTACATATATAATACTTGATTTGCTTTCTTATTTTGAAATGATGCAATGCTTTGTACTCACTCCATGGTACCAAATGGAATTGGAGCACAAATACATCATCTGAGTGGATGTTACGTGTAGGATTTATTCCAGCAGTGCTTTTGCTGCAAAGGGCTTGGTGAAGGCATGGTGGTGGTTCGGTATTCTGTGATTTGTTGGTTGTTTCTAATATTCTTCTATCTCTTGGTTGTTTTTCCTGTGTGTTGTGTGGGCATTGATGTGTTTTATTCCGGTAACGTCCAGGTCCCACGGAATCCTTTGATTCCCCTTGGCTCTGGTGTTACCTCAGCAGGAGTTAGTCCAGGCCTTGTCTTAATTTAGGGTATGGAAAACAATTCCTTATTCTTAAACTGATTTAATTCAAACAGAGGCTTGATTGTTTTCTTTCAGCTTAAAACTCAGTCAGAGAAAAATAGTAATTTCAATGTTGGGAAAAGGCAAGAGAAGAAACTTAACTGTTTTTTAATGCTTTAGTCTCCTCCAAAATGTATGGGTTTTTTTGATGAAGGTGGATGCAGCACGAGCCTTCCTTCAGTCCTGCCTCATTTCTACGCTATGCTCAGCTGTTCCCTCATTTGGATGCAAGAAGCAAAATTATGGCACTAATGGTGATTGTGGCTTTGCCCTTTTCCTTTAAAACTGCAGTGAAAGGGTCCTGGGTGAGCTTTAGGCTGACCAAGTGCCACTGCCTACAATGAGCTGATAATTAAAAAAGAAAAGAAAAGGTTGTTTTGGAGGCAGTTAGAAAAAGCCAGAGGTAGCAGGAGGGTGAATAAAAGGATTAAAGGTTCATCCTTAATAGAGAGGAGCTTTGTCCTGCCTCACCCTTGTCTGCCCTGGGGCCAGGAGGGCTCTCCCGGCCAGCTCCCATCAGCCTGGCACATCTGCCACTGTGACAGCCCAAAGAATAATTAAATAAAACAAGGAAGCCAACAGCTGAGCTGCAGATGCCAGAGGAGCCCCTCCACTGTCATTTGTCTCCTGGATAGGACATTCTGGCAAGGTGGCTGTGGGAATGATGGGAGAAATTACACCCAACTGGAGCCATCCTGGTCACTAAGAGGATATTCCCACCTGGCTGGCTTCCTCCCTTGGAAGAGGGGGATGTTCATGGGCGTTCACATGGAGCTGTAGAAGGCAGCAGAACCTGGGGCTTGGCTGAGCTGCTGAGTGTCAGTGCAGGACGGGCAGTGGCCAGGGATGGAGCTGCTGCCTGGACACCATTCCCAGGCTGCTCTGGGAAGTGGCTGTACCTTATCCAGGTAAAGCTGCTGGTGGCTTTCAGTCCCTTGGTGTTGCTTCTCCTGTTGCACCCCGTGAGCAAGACCTGCCTGGTGTAACAGGGAGATGCTCCCCAACACCTGTGTGGATTTAAGACAGAAAAATCGCTGATTTATGGTGGACTCTGTGAACTGTTCTTAACTCATCCTGCACTGACCCTGTCAGGGTACTCACAAGGACTGTCCTTGCCTGATCCTGGTGCCTGTGCACTGGCCAGAGCACTGAGGTGGTGGCCATTGGATGGGGACAACCCCCCCAGAAGTTGATGCAGGTCCTGTGCCCACAAACTTGAAGGACGTTTGCTGCTTTTCAGGTCAGATGAGGGTTTCCCTTAGGAAGCACTTGGCATCCCCTTCAGGGGGCAAGCATGTCTGTAAGCTACTAGGGACAGGGTTCCAGGAATACAATAATTAATTTCTTGATTTTCTGAACTGACAGAAAATACTGGTTTTTTGTGGGACTGAAATGTTCTTCCTTTTTGGGGAAGAAAGGAAAAAGAAACAATAATTTCAGCTCAGTGAGTTAGTGTCCCAAACTGATGTATCTTGGCTGAAAAAAAAGTTATTTCAGGTTTTGGGTGAAAACCCTTTAAATCTTTTAATTCTTTCCATCCTTTTGCCAACACTTACTGAAATTGATCTGATTTTTCCGTTGCTTTAAGCTTTTCAAGCCTATTTATGAAAAATTATTTATGAGAGAGATTATGTCCAGCTTCCCTCCTGCCTGTCAAACTGCAGCAGCATCTTGAGGATGGCAGCACTTTATTGTGATTTAATTTTGTATTTAGCTCTCATTCATTGATGGCATTTTATGGGTGAGCTGCAAATTGAAAGCTTTGCTTGGTAGATGTTTATGAACACAGCAGTAGAAGGTTGGATAAATACACCTTATCACCCTACTGAGCTCTGTAAGGACCTGTAATAATTAAGCACTTACTAAAACAGCTGCTAATGACTTACAGAGTACTTGTGATTAGAACTTTAATTATAAATTATTGATGTATTGCTGAGGAGGGGGCTGACATAGCCAGTGAATGCCCTGGCCTCTGCTGCTACAGCTGTGAGTATCTGGGAATAGTTTTAGAGCTGTGAGCTCAGAAAAAGCCATCATGCCTTAGTGACAGGTAGGAATAATTTCACTGGAATATCCCACCATACCTGGAGCACAGCCTCAGCTTCTGAGTGAATGGACGCTCTTAGTATGCCTTGTTTGTTTGTTTGTTTTTAGGTGATGGCATTACATTTTTTTCAATGTATTTTGAAGTATTTATGGATGTCAGCACCCAAAAGTAATATAAATCGTCATTTGTAAGACTTGAAGATAGCAAGTAACATTGTAGATTAATCAGCTGACTGATGCTACTGGGGGAATTGCTGTCAGTAGGTGTGAGAGATCAACAGCTGTGAACTAAAAATTAGGGATGTGTAAAAAAAAAAAGAGAGCATTTAGGGGGCAGAGAAAGGAAGGTGGAAATGCACTGACACTTAGAAATCACTTGGGGCAGCTCTATAAATCACTACTTATATACATATGTCTATTTATTTACATATAGGTATGTGTATCATACATATATCTATACAAGAACACACTTTTTTTCCTTGTTATCTGCTTGGTCCAGTACTGTGGGACTGAGTCAAATCTATAAACTAGAAAAAAAGGCATGGGAAAAGAAAAAACCCACACTGAAACCTGAAGTGTTTATTAATTAATTTATTTAACTTGCATGTGCATTTGTCTCACCAGTAGCTGGTGTTCACAAAAAAACCCCTTTGAAATCGACAAAACTCTCAGTAAACTTCATGAACACTGTTTAAAGTATCTAATGATAAGAAAGTTGCAGAAAATTCTTCACTTGTACAGCCTAAAATGTGCTGAATATTGAAGAAAAAACCCCACCAACCCCTTTTTTTTACTCAAAGATGGTTAAAAAAAGTTAATTTTGTGGCTAGTATTAAGTTGTGCCATATGCCATTGCCTGGACTGGTGCAGCCTGGTTTCCTGAGTTGTCAAGACTACAAAAGAGAGCCCTGGGAGGCTGTGGGTGCTGCTCCCGGCCGGGTGGGCTCCGGGAGCTGTGGGGCGGCAGGAGCCAAACACATTTTCTTCAGTGTCTTCTTAAAATGTGCAAACAGGGTAGGAAGAGAGAGCAGTGGGGATAAGACACAGATGTAAGAACATCTATTCCGTGTTCCAGATTATCTTCATCTCCTTTTTTCTCTCTTTTTTTAATTGCTTCTCTCCCTCCAACTATTCTTTTTTAAGGGCAGAACTAAAGGAGCTTCTTTACTATTGGCAACTCTTTTCTCCCAGAGGAAGATCTTTAAGCAACAGCTCCTGCCAGGTTGAGATGTTTGGTTATAATTTACTACAATAAATAACAATTAATTTATTAACTATGAAATTCCATAATAAGAAAGAAACTGTGTTTTCACAAAGTTGGCTTTGTGGTTCTTAAAGATACCATAAAACGAGGTCAGTAAGAAAAAAAGAACAAACTTGAAAAACATGGCTTTTGTATTATACAGAATTAAAAACAACTAATCGTTAATAAATAAAATTAATTTCTCATTGAAATAATTATGAAGCACTTCTAAAAATTTTAAAGGCAAATCTATTAGGCCTACAGTTAACATGCAAAGTCATCCAACAAATAACACAAAATTGTACCGCAGTAGTCAACTGTTGCATCAACATTCAGAAAGGTCTAGACAGCAGCACAACTTCTCCTCTATGGCAAACGCCTGGCAGCGCATCCCATCCTATCCCCTCCCATCCCACGGCTCTGCCGCAACTCTGGGATCCCGCTGGGGTGGGAGGAGGAGCTCCTGCCCTCCCTCTCCACTGCCAGAGCGTAACAGAAATAGGGGAGGCTTCTGTGGTGGCAGAACTGGCCTTGTGGTGGCATAAAAAAAGAGGGATCACGCCAGCCTGGGAGGCCCCTTGGGCCAAGGGGGGGAAGGGGAGCCCCTGATCACGGCTGGCCCTCAGCAGAGCTGGGAGTGCCATTGGCATCCAGGGGCCCAAGCCAGGCACTCCCACCAACATCAGTGATCCTTGGCTCTTCCGGCTGCCGTGAGGATGAGCCCCCTCCTCACCCCATGGGAAATATGCAAAACCTTACAACTTCCTAAAGGTGGTTGTATTTTTTTTTTTTTCAAAAGGGTTAAAAAAAGTAGGAAACTTCATCTTCTCAAATTCTCGCTAAGTCACACTTATTCAACTAACACAACAGTTACATGACAAAGTACTGCAAGTTATCAAAACGTACTGTACAGAAAATTACAAACTTGTTGCAAAATACATTGCGCTGCTCCGACCGAGATAAAAAGTGCTTTATTTTGTCAGAAAAGTGTTCTTCTGAAACAGAAGTACCGTAGCCTGCAGTAAAGTTCTGCTGTTTCACTCTGGCTGTGCTCTCCTCTGCTAAATTACCTTCCCAGCGTTGGCATTTGGTGCCTTCTGCCCGGATGGCCCAGCAGACAGCAGTGCTGGGAGCGCCGGTGCCTGGCGGAGCGTGGCTGGGATTGCTCCCTGTCCCTGGCACACAGGGAGCACAGAGGGCACTGCCTGGGCTTTGGGGTTCTTTAAACACCACGTTATTTCCGCAAGGCTGGTTTCCTCCACAAGGTTTTCCTCCTCCCTGCCTGCAGATCCCACACAACTGCTGGCATTCCCACACGGCCGTGAGCCAGGCTCTGCACTAACCTCTTCCCAAAAAGCTTCAGCGATGCCTGTGCTGCCTCATGAGGGGCACGATGCAGGAGGGGGGCCCAGCCAGTTTGAGAAAGGGGTGTCTCAGCAGTTCCTGTGCCGTGGCTCTCTGCGAGGGCTCCCGCACCAGCATCGAGTCCAGGAAGCCCCGGAGGACCGAGGAGACCTGAAACACCACACTGGCATTAGGGGTGGACAAAAACACCCAGTTCCAGCTAGGCTGGCTCTGTGCATGCTGGTTTCTTGGGAAGACAAGGGACACTCTGATCTTCCCTATGACAACAGCTGTGCTGAGCTGAAGGGCTGTGGGTCTTTGACACGCTGCTGCTGTTTGAAGCATTTGGGTACCACTGGGGTGCAGAGCACATTAAGGTAGGCTGAGGGCTCAGGTCTGATGGAAACAACACCCAAACTGGGAGGTGCCCAAAGGCTTTGGCACAGGGCATGGAAGTACCAGCCCCCCCGCAGCAGGGCTGATGAGCCCACCTGCTCTGGTCCTTGGGCAGGATGGGAAGCACAGGGAGCATGAGGCTCTGCCCAGCTCCCTCTGCCATCACTGGCTGCAAAAGCAAAGCCAGGGTCAGGCAGAAACAAGGCCATGACTGATGGCTTTGGCCTCACTTCCTCCCCACAGGAGTCCTGTGTAGGATCCCCTGCTCAACATGGGGCCTTAGAGATGTAAGTTATCATTTGGGCATGCAGATGTGTGCCTGATGTGTTCCTGAACACGTGACTGTGCAAACCCCTGATCCCCACGGGAAGCCTGACCTTGTGCATGTCCTTCACGCGGGGCGGGAGGTTGTCCCGGATGCGGCGCATGGCCTGCAGCGGCGGCTCGTTGAAGTAGGGGGGTTCCCCATCGATCATCTCGATCACCATGATGCCCAGAGACCAGATGTCCACCTGGAACACACACAGGGGCCATGAACACTGCTGGCAGAGCAGGGGGGCCAACAGGCTCAGCACAGGGGACCGTGCAAACCCCGCAGCTGGCTCATGCTGCTGTCTGCCGCCAGTCTAAGCCAGCAGACTGGAGAGCCAGCACCATCCATCTTTCTCTTTTAACCAGCCAACCATGATTTTCCTTCGGAGCAGTGAGTGCCTCGACAAAACAGATTAGCAGGGACTTACAAACCTGGGTGTGTAGCTGGTTTAGGTGCTGCCCACTGGAAGCTCCGTGCCTTGGAGAGGCTGTGTCCTGCTGCCCTGCATTCCAGTTGCACTGATTTGCACCCACTGAATGCCAACCCCAGGCTGGCTCTGCAGCTGCTGGAGAGCAGGGTACACTTCAGCTGCTGTGAAATCACTTACTCTATTCCCCTGAAGCTTAAAGACTACAGGAACTCCTTTCAAGACCCCAACGCAAATGCAAGCACCCACTACACCCAGGCCTGTTTACAGCCAGCACAGGTAACACATTATATAAGAACTTTGGAAAGTGATTCAGCTCCAGCTCAAAAAAAAAAAAAAAAACCAACCAACTTTTTTTTCTTAGTTCTGGCCTGCTGCAGAGCTGCTCCAGAATCCCAATCCTCTGATGACTGTAATTCCTGTCATTTGCCAGCCCAAATACAGCCAGGGCCGTTCATTCTGCTTTTGCTCTTTTGCCAACACTATCCTTTAGCTTAAATCCTCTTTTTTTTTTTCCTGTCCCTTCTGGTGGGGAAACTTAATGTAGCCTTAAGTTCAGCTACTTTCTAATCCTCCCAGAGCTATTAATGGGCTAATAATAGTTAATGCTATTATTCCTGGAATGTCTCCTACAACAGCACAGATCCTGGGTGCAGAGCAGTGCCTGCAGGGTGCTCTTGCTGTGCCGTGCCAGAGCAGTGTGAGGATGGAGCAGCTCCTGGCTCAGCTCATCTCCCCTTCCCTGTGTGTATATCTGTATTTCTATATACCTACTCTATACAGGTATGTATATGTGTACCTGTGTGGAGACATACCTGTCTGCCTGGCAGGGTCGAGCTCTGCAGCTGTTCCTCTCAGCACTCTCAGGCAGCAGCTCTGTCCCCACGCAGAGGAGCAGAGGCAGCCGTGTCCCCGCTGGGGCGGTGCGAGTCACTGTCACGGCTGAGCGTGGCACAGGGGATTGCTCTTCCCAGGCTGGCAGAGCAGGAGTGCTGTGACTCACAGCTGCCTAATGGATGAGGCATGGCACTGCAGAGCTGCCGGATGCCCACACCTTGCTGGACTCCTCTGAAGGGTTCCAGTAAAAATGTGCACGTTGCCTTTCTCAGAACATTTGGCAGTGCTTGAAACAGCTCCCACAGAGGTGCTTTTCCTACCCCTGTCTCTCAACTAATGACATCCATGACTGCAAGAAATGAGCCCATGTGGAGACCAATCCTACCACAGAGGGTGGCAATTTAACCCACCCAGCTGGCCCCAGGGTTTGGGACCCTACAGGACCTGTGATTCTGCTGGCACTCCTCCAGAGGAAGGGAATGGCAGGCTTTAGCTGGATGAAAGCAGAGTGGCTCTGTGCAAATGCTGATGTGACCTGGCTGTGCAGGAGGGGCATGTGAGGTGGCTGCTGGTTTGGCACATGCAGGTGTGCACACCTGTGACTGCAGCTCCAGCCCGCAGGCTTGATATTAAAGAGCAGCACAGGGCCTCTCACAATGTGCAAATGGGGCCGGTTTCCTTTACTACAGCACCCCAAACCGAAACATGTAAAGGCATTACACTGCTCAGAGTGCTAAATGGAGTCGTTACTTAATAACTTAATCTTGGGGAAATACTTTCAAACCAGGCCCGATGTAGCACTCGGGGGCAAACGTAATTGCTGCTATTTAGCATAGCTGTGTAAGTGCTTCTGAACTGCACAGCTCTGACAGAGCTCCACGGGGTTGGGATATCCCCTCTGGCAGTGCCCGCTGTGCTCACCTCGGTGCCATAGGGAGTTGGGACATCCTGTCCTAGGATATCCCCTCCAGCAGTGCCTGCTGCACTCACCCTAATGCCATAGGGAGTTGGGATATAACCTCCAGCAGTTCTGCCACACTCGCTTTGGTGCCGTAGGGAGTTGCGATATCCCCTCCTGGGATATCCCCTCCGGCAGTGCCTGCTGTGCTCACCTCGGTGCCGTAGGGAACTGGGATATCCCCTCCGGCAGTGCCCGCTGTGCTCACCTCGGTGCTGTAGGGAACTGGGGTATCCCCTCCGGCAGTGCCCGCTGTGCTCACCTCGGTGCCGTAGGGAACTGGGGTATCCCCTCCGGCAGTGCCCACTGTGCTCACCTCAGTGCACCTCGGCGCCATAAGGAATTGGGGTATCCCCTCCGGCAGTGCCCGCTGTGCTCACCTCAGTGCACCTCGGTGCCGTAGGGAATTGGGGTATCCCCTCTGGCAGTGCCCGCTGTGCTCACCTCGGTGCCGTAGGGCAGGCGGGATATCACCTCCGGTGCCATCCAATAGGGTGTCCCAACCAGGGACTTCCTCCTGGGGACCTCCTTTGACACTTGGGCACAGAACCCGAAGTCGGACAATTTTATCTGCAAAGAAGAAGTAAAAGCCCCTCCTGAATAACAAGGCAAAGTCTGCCAAGACACACCTCTGACTGCAGCTGGAGGGACAGGGTTGGAGCTGCAGTGTTTTCCTGGGACAGGACAGCAGCCCAACTCTGAAGGAGTGTCTGGAGATGGGAGCACAGCCTGGGGAACACACAGCTCATTAAAAGGAAGGCAAGGGGAGATGTAGGAGAGTGGCAGTGGTGCTCATTCCTGATATATGTCACAGCCCATTGCCTCTCCACCAGCAAGGGATGCAGAGGTGATGAATGGCTTGTAACACTTAAAAATAGAAGGAAAACAAAATATTCCAAATAGAACCCCCATGTTTGTAGTTCAACATGTGATATCCAGTAATACACATAGTCCAAGTGACACACACCCCTCCCACTCCTTGTTCGTACTGGTTTGTACAATCTCTGAGTTTGCCAGAAAACGTGGGAAACAAGCTGCGTTCACCCTATTCCCTTTTACCATCCACAGAAAATAAAACCCCTTCCAGTGGTCTGTAAAGCCCAGGACCTCACACTGTGGACTATCACTGAAGAAGCTGCCATCTTTATGTAGCAGGAGAGCTAAGGTGGAGAAGGCTGGGAAGGGTACAAGACTCCTCGCAAAAGACTTAACCTGTTCCCTTTGCTTGGGAACTCGGGAATTAGTACTGTCCTTGAGTAGCTGTGGCAGTGACCTGAAATAGAAATAATGGGATACACAAGCACTCCGGAGAGCAGCTCTTGCTGCATCATGTGCCTGGCTCACACTTTTATGACAGTTTTTTTTAACAACAAAAATTATGGAAAATTATCACCTCCCCCTCCCTGTCGCTGTACAATGCCAAGGTGAAAACTCCTCCAACCACAACAAGCTGGTCTGAGGATTGGTGGCATCACCCACTTCCAGAAACAGCTTGTTCCTTAAGGCTAAAATATTTTTTTTTAACCCTCTGAGTACTTACTTGGAGGCCTGAAAGCTAGCAAAGGGATTTTCCTGGACATTTTCCTAACCCCCACCACTGCACAGTTTAATGGTGACCCATGCCCAAGGTCCACAGGCGGTGTATCCCATCAGTGCCTGGGGATACAAAGGGAGCCCAAACAGCCCCAGGACAAGTGGAGTGGGAAGCTGCATAAATCCCTGCATTGTGCAGACTTACTGTCAGCATTCACTTGTTTTCTTTTGGATTCAGCCCAGACATTACTTTTTTAAAAGTAACGGGTATTATTTTTAACAGAATTACGAAATGATTGTTGGTATTTCTAAAACAAAGCCAATAATAGCCAAGTTCTCCCCACTAAATGTATTTTTCAGTTTACAGGATGAAGAATGGAAGAAATAATGCATATTTTGGAAGCAGAGCCCAATCTTCTTTTGTAGGAGCACAAGAGGTTTTGCATATCTATTGCTCATTCGAGTACATAAAAGACGACGATTTTCTAAAAAAAGATAATTGCACAACACAGCCATGAAGAAATCTGCAATGCAGATAATAAGGGCTGGAGTAATGAGTATAATGAGGCACTGTATGCAGATCCCGAGCGCAGATCAGATGTTATTTCAGCAACATGAACTGAAATCACAACTGAGAAACTCCTACACACGTGGGATTTTCTTTCCTTGACAGAATTAACAGGAGCAGCCTGTGTGACTGCTGCAGGAAGAAAATCCCTCTCCCTTGGTGAAGTGGCCATCAAAGTAGACAGACGAGCCTTTGGCTACGGAGTCAGACCAGGCCTGGGAAGCCAAGAGCTTTACCTTTGGAAGGGGAAGGTCTGAATCTGCCTCCAAACCAAAGCTCTTGGGCTCAGTCCAACCCTCCAGGTCTTGCCTTAGACAGGTGTGTACTGCCAGTGGAGCAACCCTTATTTTTTCTGTGTGCAAACTACGTTTTTTTTACTGAGCAAGTCACATGCAGCATTTTGTCCCCTTCTCCCTCTGCTCATTAACAACACAAAGACAGAGCAAGTCACGGGCAGCAGCATTCCATCCAAGTAAATGGAAGTGTGGGACAGATTTTATCAAGCATCTCCTTGGAAGTGTGAAAGCTACTCTCACCATCTGGGGAGGGTTTCAGCAGTAATGCAGATTATTTCCTATTTGCATAGATTGATGTTGGCCTCCTAAGCAGCTTGGAGAAGCAGAGCACATATACAGAAGTAAGTGTAGTAAAAAGGAATTGTTTTTTTGAGAGGCATCAGAGTAGGAGTGATGCAGCCCAGAAGAAGGTCTCCCATCACCTGATCATCACCCTTGCTGCGTAGTTTCCTCTGCCACTGCCTTTTGACAGCTCCAATCCCTCCCCAAGAAAGGATTTGTGCCTGCAGCACAGATGTCAATCACCAGCCAGACCAGGCCTGTGTTTTTCAGATTCAGCTCTCTCTCAAGTTATTCACACTCTCTAACAAGTTATTCACAGGTCACACCCCATTCTTTCTCATGCTTGGATTATTTTTCTCCAGGCAGTGCCACTTCGTGCACAGGTTTTGTCCTGGCAGCCCTGGGGGCTGGGAAGGCCGGGTGCTCACCCTGCCGTCGCTGGTGAGCAGGATGGAGTCGCTCTTGATGTCGCGGTGGATGACGCCCTGGTTGTGCAGGTAGGACAGGGCTCTCAGCACGGACAGACAGACCGTGGCGATCTGCTCCTCGTTCATCCTGCAACAGCAAGGGGCAAAAAACAGCTGAGTGTTGGGGAAGACAGGGGGAAAGGGGATGTGGACAGGCACAAGTTCCTATTCACACCGCTATACAGGAGATCTTTTAGGCAGTGGCTCTGCGGGGCGAATCTCTGGTCTTATTTCTGTCAAAAAAAGGGAGCAGCAAGGTCTGGATGAGTCTCCCTGCAGCACTAAAAAAGCTGAGTGTGCCACGTGCTGTAGCCTGTTTCCCTCTGGGAAATCACAGAAATGCCTTATTTACAGTAAGCTCACTGCCTGCCAAGCAGGGCAAATCACTACTGGGATGGGAACAGGCGTGGAATAAATATGAGAAAAAACACCCTTAATTGTGTAGGCAAAACATCAGGCCCTGGGCTGTAGCTCTTCAAGAGCACTTTTATGCCTTCTATAAAAATATTCTGGGTATTTCAGCAGAAAAATAAGCAACAAGAGTTGTCATTTCTCTGCACAGTTGAAAAACCCCATTCTGGGGTCGTTCTATTGGCTACAGTGCAATGCCTGGGATGGGTCGTGCACCCTGGTGCCACCATTTGCTGATGTCCCCAGCATCTCTTTTACATGAGCAGTAAAACACCCGTGGAAATTTCTGCTTTAACTTTGTGTGCCATTTGCAGTATTTTAGCATAACCTTTGAGGGAAGGTCATGAAATGTAAAAAAAACACACCGAAGATAAAGAAAAGACTATTCTGAGTTAAAAAATAGATGACAGCTCTTAAGAAGTGGTGTCCTGGGAACATCTGTTTGCTGTTAAACTTCTGTCAGACACATCTAAGATAGAGCTTTTAATGGTTTGGCAAATACTTTCAACATTGGGATTTATTCCAGCACATAGGCTAATGTAACACTAAAAAATAAAACACCTGTGTTACAACTCTTGGTAGGATCGAAGAGCATCATTAAACTGGGAGAGAAGACAAATTTTCTAATTTATAATTCCTTGCTTTTGTTCTTGCTCCCCTAAATACCTTCCCACTGGTTTGGTGTGGAAATTTTAATCCGCTTTCATTCAAGAGGAAGAAATTAAATAAAGAATCCCATTTTATCCAGCTTATCAGAAGCAGATGAGCAAAGAGCAGATGTAAAGAGGGCTGTAAAATATAATGTCTCCCCTCAGAAGAGGCAGAGCATTCCATACACTGCAGCTTTTGTGCTGGCTAATTTCCTACTGTGTGTAGGTGCGATATTAACTGAAATATGGGAATGTGCTCCACCAAAAGCACTAATATTGTGATATAAAAATTCTTTTCCCCTTACGTTTCAGGGCTGGTTTGCAGATAACCTTTGTGAGGAGTAATTACCCTTAGAACAGACGTGGTTATGACAGCAAACCCAACAACACAGATTGACAAACAGGGAAAAGGACTTTTTTTTTTTTTTTTTTTTTTTTTTTTTTTGCCATTTTAGGACTTTTTTTTTGCCATTCCATGGATAAAAGTTGTGTTGCTGCTGAAGTGCCTCCTAAAGTGCTAGCAAATCCCCATCTACCAGCAGGCCCTCTCAGGTATTTCTTTCCCTTTGGTTTAGTGAATGCTGGTATCAACAGGAGTTCATCTGCAATTCTGGCTTATCGGTGACAGCAAAGCCAGCATGCGACCTACGGGTTTAACTATGTGCACATATAAAATACATGGGTATCTATTCCCCGTGCACGTATATTTTATGCAGTTTTGTGGTTCTCTCTTTTGTATTTTGGACACACACACCCCCAGCCCACCTGGTGTGAGTCACGATGTCTGTGAGAGCGCCGCCCTCCAGGAACTCCATCACCACCCAGAGCTCGTCCCCGACCAGGTAACTGTTGTACATGTCGACCACGTTCTCGTGGTGGTAATCTCTCATGATCACAACCTGCAGAGGCACAAAGGGATGAGCTGGGAATGCTACGAGCCTTATCTGACACTTGTTTTGACCTTCTGTTTCACTGTACTCTTCTCCTGGTGCTTAGGGAAGGTTCCGCGATGAATCACATCCTCCCTAATCCTTATGCCAGCGCATAAACAAAATCAATATATTTACATAAAAATATCAGTCATCATAAATGCATCAGGAGGAAGAAATAATCTCTAGTTGATAGAGTATAAACAGTAGATAATTGCTTGATTTCAGCCTGCAGGAACAGAACTATTTATTTAATTGTTTTATTTTATTGCCAGTTGCTTTCAGTAAAACAGATTTTTTTTTTTAACCTGATCAATTGCTCAACGCATCAAAGCCGTTTTTATCACGTACTAAATGGTACATTGCACAGAATTTCAACAGACTGCTGGAGGAAGGCCCCAGAAAACTCACTCAAAGAGACTTGTAAAAGGCTTACTGTTTTTTGTGTACTCTGAGTTAGACACACGGGAGAAACACCGACAAGATATTCTCAAGATGTCAAACAACAAAAAACTTTACTGGCAACTGGCAATCAGAGAACTTTGGCAAAAAGCTTTGTGCAATATTGAATCAATGTAAAACACTTCTCAAAGCCCATTAACTTGGCAAACGCTAAGCTTTTAATTTGATTTTAAGTTACTCAGAAATTCTGAGAAGAGGGAATTAGAAGAAGGAGAAAGAGAGAAAATACATAGGAAAGGGCACATGCAGCCACAAGCCCCTGGGTTCCAGCACAGCTCACAGAAAGTCCAAGAGTAAGCAGGATCAAGACAAGTGTTTGCCTCCTGTCTGCCTAAATACGCCCTGACCTTCCTAGGCCCCGCCCCTGGGTGGGACCTGCAGTCATGTGGCCATTCTGGGGCTGGACTGGGGCTCCAGGGGCAGGTGTGGAGCATTGCCCCCAGTGTGCCAGGGACTGGCACCATGCCAGGCTGGGATACTGGCTCTAGGGGGGTGTGAAGCAGGGCACTGCTTTGCCAGGGCAAGGCCCCACCTGCCCCTGCCCGCACACAAGTGCACCCCAAAATGTCTGGTGACATCAATCTCTCCAGTCTCTCACTGCTGGTGATACAGGGGACAACTCAAATCCCACTCCTAAAAGGGATTGCACAGAACTGGCACCACAGTAAGGGCAGCCCAGCCAAGACAGTATCCATGACCACAGGGTACTGAGGGGTGTCAGAACGGCAACCAGGAGAGAGAACAACAGCCAGGGAAGGCTTCATTACAGACAGAGCGATTTCATCACTGCTGACAAGGGATGTTCAGATGATCCGAGTGCCTGGAGCGTGTCGGGGAAGCAGCTTGGTCCTGCACAGCATGCAGGACCTGCTTCAAGATGTTCCTGTTCAAGAGATGCTCAGTTAGAGCCACCACAGCCTCCAGCAGAGGCAAACCAAGCCCAAATAACCAGGACAGTCATGCACTGGGTAAAGAAGAACTGTGTGAAGTTTGTTAAAAACGCATATTTTAATTAAAAAGTGTGAAGTTTTTAAAGGTTCTAAAGAAATCAGTCTGTCACGTGCTGAAGGAAGATCCACTTATAGTTAAAACACAGGAAACAAAAGGTAGAATTAAAAGGTTCATTCTCACAGGAGGATCCTGCAGTGGTTTTGGTATTGATCAGGATATTTACAAGTGATCTCAAAAAGGGAGCACTGAACACACCTCATCAGCTTCTTTAGGAGAGTAAGAAGTTAATTAAGGACTAACTCTTCAAGGTGCAGGAGGTACTCTCATCCCCAAACAACTGAGTGAAAAAATGGCAAATGAAAATGAGTGTTCTGAAATTTAAAATAACGTACACGGGGAAAACAGTCTCCCATAGCAGCTGTGGGCTTTGAACTGGCTGCAGCCACTCAGGAAAGGAGATGTGGGAATTAACACAGATGGTTCCATAAAAAAGGGACTGCCAGCTCTTAGCTTGGTAACCATCAAGAAAGCAAAGGGAGGGCTGATGGTTAGGAGAGGAAGGAGGGAGGAAGCAAAAAGCATGTATATTCCAGTATACAGTGCACATGCTTCTTGAACAGTCTGGTTAGTTTGGGTCCTCCCTCTTGGAAGAATAAACCGTGTCAGGACAGTCAGAAAAAGGCAGCTGGGCTATGTCTCAGCACCTGATACACTGCACGGACCAGCTGATACATTCCTTAGCTGTTTCCTGTGACAACATTATAGGTTTAAAGCCAGGAGGAGCTGTAGCTCACTTGAAACGTGTCTGGCTGTACAGTATTTATACAGCATAGATGTGTGTGGGACTCGTCGCCTCTTTTAGAAAGATTAATTTGGCTCCTGATGGTGGCCTGTGGCCCATGTCTCCTGTTGAACCTGCTGCCTGAAAAACCCATCGCACCACCCAACCCAAGTACCTCGTTGAAGAGCAGCTCTCTTCTCTGCTGCTTCCTGAGGTCCATCTTCTTCACGGCGACCTGCTTCCCCGTGTGCTTCTCGGTGGCGATGCACACGATCCCCGTGGAGCCCTCCCCGATCTTGATGAAGTTGTCCAAGTACTCCCGGGGGTCTCCGGGGCTGACCACGAGCTGCAGGGCAGCTCGGAACTGTTCGTGGGACACCCTGGAGGGCTGCTGGTCCGAGGAGGAGCCCCAGCTGGGGGGAGGATAAGCACTTGGCGTGATACTTGGGGAACTGGGGTAGGAGGCGGTGGAAATATAGGGAGAGCCGGGCTGGAGAGGCGGCTGGTGATAGTGGGGGGCTTTGTGGTAGACCAGGGGGTACTGGTAGCTGCTGCTGGAGTAGCTGACTTTGCTCTGACTCTGAGGTAGCTTGACTGGGCCCCGGGGGTAGGTGTCCGACCCCGAGAGCGGCGGGCTGACGACCAGCTGTGCTCGGTCATAATCCACCTGCAACACAAACGCAGAGGGTGAGGCTGAGTGAGCAGCACCTTTCTCCCTGCCCCTCCACTCCGTTCGTTTCCAGCACCCCAAGAGGTCCCAGCTGAGCTGGCACGTGTTCCCACATTGTCCCCGTTCTATTCAACATGGCACTGCTGCCCCTGTCTGGGCAGCGACTTTCAGACCACCGGGCTCCTGTACCCTCAGCACCACTGACATGAGGCCGGGGAAGTCCAGGAGATCTTTCATGCATCTCAGGTGCATTTTTCTGTCCAGGTACCTGTTTGTACATACAACGGTCTTTGCTGAATCGTAGAATGGCCTGCGTTGGGAGGGACCTACGCTTCAGAAAGCGTATTTGCTCTGCATCTGCAGTGCCCTGCAGGCTCTCTGGGCCATTTCCTCCAAGAATCTATCCTTAGCACGTCCAGGGATGTGGTAAAAATTTGCCCTTTGGCAAATTCCACTTTGTTTCTTACCAGTACCTGGATTTTGATTCTCAACTTTTAGCCTTTTCTTATGTTTTTCTCCAGCAATTTAGGGATAACCCAACCTCTTTTTGTGGAGGTGGTGGTACCCTAAAATCCCTGTCATCTCCTGTCTTGCCGTGCTACCAGCTGTTGTTTGAGTGACTGCTTACGTGAATTTGATGAGGAGCCTAATTCAATTCACTGTTTCTTAAATCATTTTCCACAGCGACACACTACTTAACTGCAGTGTCACAAAACTGCTAATTTTCATCTGAAATCAGAGAAAATCGCAAAGGAAATTATCCCAGTGGGAAGCCTTGTTCATTTGTAGGCTCCTTTCTATTTTTTATATTTTCCAAGCTTCTCTAAGCTTCTTACATTGCAGGCTAATGAACACTTCACATTTACAAACATAATAGTTTGCTTCTATCCAAACTAAAACCCCCCAAAAGATGCAGAACAAAAAAACCCACCCCAAAATTGTATTTCTTTCCTCTGGAAAAGAACATCTTCACATTTACAGTATGTTGCTCCTGACGATGTGTGGAGCATCTCGGGGCAGGGGGGTGGTTTGACACAGGCTCATCATGTAGCACAATTACAAATAATTATGGCAATGAGTTCATTTAATCAATCAATTTCAGTGGCAGTGCACAGGGATGGACAGAGCAGCAAACTCTACACAGCCCACGGCTGCTACTATTACTGCTGGCTGCTGGCCAGGAGTCCCTGATCCATGTTAGTTAAATGCACATTAATCTGAATTTGGCAGTGTAATCAAGGACCCAACTGAACTGTGAAATTGAATTCTGCGGTGGAACATCATTTGACCATTTTATGCTAAGACTGCAAAAAAAAAAAGAGAAAGAAAAAAAAATCTGCCGCAGCATCGATTTATCACCGTGGGCTCCGCACAGCAAGGAGGAGTTTGGAGCTGGAGTCGCCTTGGTGCAGGCAGAAAAGCCTCCAGTGCAATTTTATGTCGGCGCTTTCCCACCTCCCGCATGAGCCGGGCGTGCCCAGCCTTTCATTCCATGAGAGCTGTAGCGGGGAAGAGGGAATGCCTCTCCAGAGGGGCTGCTCAGAGGCTTCCCTCGGAAAAGCTGGAGTCTGCTTCCATGCGAGGCTCGCACACTGACAGCCACCCACCATCGGGAGCATCCCGCAAGCACGAACAGGGCTGTACAGCCGCCTCCCAGGATGCCGGGATTGCTTAGGCAAAAATCCACATGATTACAGCCATCATTCCCTTACTCCATCAGGCAGGGGCAGCCATAAAATAGAAGGGAGTCAGAGACATCATGAATTTCATGAAGGACATTACATCTGCCAAACTAATTAATGCGGAAAAGTGCTCAGATGGTTTGGTGGAGGGAGGGAAACTCAATCTAACCCTGTCCTATATATCTGTGTATGTAGGGGCAAATAAATTATTGCTTTGGCTGAAAATGCACCATTTTCTTTATAACCACTGAGATGGGAAAAACCTGGTCTAGAAATTCAAGATGGATAAATCCACGCCAATTAATTATTTGAGGCTTCACCCATGTCTGGTATTTCTGAGTATGCCCTAAGCTTAACACACTGACAAAAGAATATTCTGCAGTGAAATTTCAGAAGGAAAATTCAGGGGTTCAATGTGCTTGCTAAGAATTTTTGGAAGCTTTCTGAGGTTAGCATTGCTGTACAATGTAAACTCACTTCCTGAATCCCAAGAAATGTTACAAAAAGTCAGGAGCTATAACGAGTAAATCAGCTGAAGCTCTCCTCCGAGGCTGTGTCCTGACGCAGTGCTCCACATCACGGCAAAATCGAACATACTTTATTCCACTAATAATTCTATTTCTGCTACTGAATGCAGTCACCTACCAAAAGGAAATCCTTTAAATACTACAAAGGAAAGAAGAAAACAGTCCTGCGCTCATTCAAGATCAGGTCAAAGGAGCAGCCGAAGCTCTGACACGACATCCATCATGGCACAGCGGCATCTCCCGCATCCGCACACAGCCACACCGGCACTGGGGTCTTTG
The DNA here is from genome assembly GCA_013397865.1 of Struthidea cinerea. Taxonomy (NCBI): domain Eukaryota; kingdom Metazoa; phylum Chordata; class Aves; order Passeriformes; family Corcoracidae; genus Struthidea; species Struthidea cinerea. The sequence continues at coordinate 1,385,548 of VZTI01005557.1, forward strand.
CGCCATTAAAACGTGGATGTAACGCTGTGTCTAAACTCATTTCAGCTCTTGCTCTGGTGACAGCGATGCCTGTTGTGTACTGCAAGCAGAGGGAACACCTGCTTGTTCCTGAGGGGTCCCTTCCCCCGAGGAGGCTGCCTGGGCAGCCTTTCAGCTGGGTGGGTGTCCCCGCAGGCTCTGCAGTGGGACTGCGGCAGAGCCACAGCCGCAGCCCTGCGGCCAGAGCCCACGTCCTCGAGTCCCGGTGGGATGGACTCGCCCCTCCGTGACATACAATGGATTTCCATTCGATCAGGTTTCAGTTTGCCCAAGTCAGAGGTGTGGCAGGGATGGTCTGTAAATCACACGGAGGTGGCAAAGGTGAAGGTTACTCTCTGGTGCTCTGCTGGTGGAAACCTCCATGACTCCCTGTTCCACACACAGAGCTGGCAGGCAGCACTCATGTACAGCTGCTGGCATGTGAATGGGAAGATAGGGAAAAAAGCAGAGGGTTTCTGACAGCAAAGGCTTGGCCCTGCCTTTGCCAGGCTGGAAATGTCCTCGTGGTGTAGAGGGACAAAGAGGACGATAGTGAGAGATGTTTCTGCTATGTTACAGCAGTACGAGGTAGCAAAGGGGAGCGTAGACATCATGGGCCCTTGGAGGAGACACAGGAGAGGAGAGGGTCACGGAGAGCTACTACTGGAAAATGACAGGGAAAGGAGCTTTGAAACAATAGGGCTCAGTGCCAGAAGTTGTAAGGGCTGCCTGCAGTGAAGAGGAGGGTAAAAAAACCCCATGCAGTACAGAGTGGCCAAAAATAAGCCGACCTGGCACGACAAATTCGGGATTGTGAGACAACACTGAGGTGGGACATCAACTCTGTGTGGTGAGGGTAACACAGCAGACTCTGCAACTCCATGCAGGTGTCCTAGAGTTAGTCTGCAGGACAGGAGGGCAGGTAGGTAACACCGGGGTGGGTCAGAGGGAACCAAATCTGAGCCTCTGGCTTCCTACACCTCCATGGTCCCACTGAACAGCAGTGGCCAAGCCCAGGGCAGGGCAAGTCTTCTGATGTAACTCTGACATCGCTGATGACTAAACAGGGCAGACTTTTGATTTATATGACATCTCTTACCTGCAAAAAATACTGAAGTAAGTCTGCTCTTCATGTTTACAAGCCAAAATGAACATCCTTGTTAAACGCACTTTGATGCCACGCAGTTGCGTGCGGATTTCTCACTTACTTTTTCACCCCTTTTAATTATACTTTAAACCCAATCTCATTTGTAAAATATCTGATTTGAGATCTGATTCTCATTTAGTAAGCCCATTTGATGAACCATTATCTCACTAATGCCTCCTTGAAAAGAAGATTCTTCAGCAATCATCCAAGACAAGAAACTCCTATTCACTTCCAGGAGCTGTGGACGGGTTTGGGAATTGAACTGCTGCATTTAACAGTTGAATCATCAAGTTTCAATACACCAAGGCTGTAGGAGTGTTTTTGATGCTCTGAGGAGAGGAACAGCTCACAATGAATCTTGCATGGAAGCATATTTTTTTTTTTAATGAAAGTTGTTACTGCATTTTAATGGGATATTTTTCAAAGTGCTGGAATCCTGTAAAAAACACCTCTGTCTTCTGCCCTATTGAAAGGTGTGAAGCTGGCAGAAGCAGGTCCTACAGGGTCTCTGAATTACTGCATTTGTCGTTCTCCTTTCTAAACTCTGACAAAACTACTGCCTTCAGTAAAGGAAATGGCAGCTACCCCATCCCAGATTTTCCTCACAACTTCCAGAATCCACACCGAATGCCACGCTGGCGCTCAGTTAACTACCACACACACTCCTCCCGCCACACCCTGAGCTTTGGAAAGGCACCTAAAGAGACCTGTAACTTTTCTACTCCCCCGATGACTTCTCCTCAAGCTCCAAAGCCCAGCTCTGCACTTTAATGCAGAGGGATGAAAAATGCATCGCTCACCCTTCACCATGGGGCACTGCACCACGGTAACGGCAAAGCAGCCAAAACCTAAGGAAGCACGACACAGGCACACCTCCAACACAGGGGTATCAGGGATCTGCAGGGACCTGGGACTGCAGCAGGACACAGCCACGTTCTCAGAGCACACAGCCAGCAAGCGAATGCACCGTTCAGGTATCATTAGAGAGCAGAATGGATCTCAGCACTGACAGGCACCTACCTCAGCACGTGGAAAGTCACAGCAACCCCAGACTTGGAAAAATGATCACCTCGCTGCCCGTTGCTAGGGGAACTCAGTGATGTTCCGTGCAAGCTACATTGAAAAAGCATCTCTTGCAGAATATTAGATGCTTAAGCAGGTCATCGTAGGTATGTGACTAGAGGTGTGAGAAAAGCACTCTGAACTGAACTGAATGAGTGGTTACAGCAAACTGTTGCAAGCAGGGTAGGAAAGCTTGTGTAGGTAATGTACCTCATGTGGCAGAGCAGGGACAGATTGGATAGATGCCTTTAGATAACATGGCTGAAAAGCTTTCTAGCACATCAACCCTTTTTCTAAACTACATCTAAAATGTCTTGGGTGAGATCAGCTGCTTTGATTTAATTTCAATGCTTAAAAACAAAGCAGAAAGCCCCTACTCTCCTTAGCAGTGAAGAGGTAATAAACCTTGTAATACAAAGATGGCATAAATACAGTATAAACACTGAAGCACAGAAGTTTCAGCCTTGCACAGCAACTCGAACACAGAAGTATCTGACAGACAAACCAGACCAGCGTCTCACCTCCTGCTGAGATCTGCTCAGGCGTACGGGGACTCCCAAGGCTACAAAAAACTGCCAAAGAACTTGGGCTTACTGGGGATTTCAAATAAAATCCCCAGAAGATGGGCATCTCCAAACCTGCCTTTTAGTAAGTATCTTAAACCCCCTGGTCCCTGACATCCATTTTCATACACCCAAGTAGAGCGGGTGGGTTTCCACACCTGCCAAGGAGCAGCCACACGACTCTTGGGGACGTGACCAGCTGTGTTCGGCATCGTGTGCCCAAGCATGGCTCCTTGCCCTTAATCTTTACTTTTTGCACTCCCCTTCTGGAGAGGCTGATCCCTCCCTGGCAGCACTGTCCCCAGGCAGGTCAGGTTACCTTGGGAATGCCTGCTGCGGTTTCGGACAGGCGGGGGTAGGTGTAGGAGCTGTAGGAATGTCCTTGCTGGTGTGCTTTGAAGGCGCTTGCTCCGTAGGGCATGGCTGGCTCCTGCAGGCCGGAGCCTGACCTGGACCTCTGCCTCATGGCTGGCTGAGGGCTCGCGGGGTCCACGTAGGATGACTTTGGCCTCTTATCATAGTCATCCTTGCCCAGGCCGTGCCCCCAGTCGCTGTCACCGTACTCCAGCCTCTCCTTGGGGCACTCGCTCTGCACCGACGCTCGCGACGGGGCGTAAGGAAAGGAATCCCTGTAGTCCAGGGAGGATCCGCTGGGGATCCGCTGATACTCCAGCTTTAGGCCGCCGTATTCCAGCGGTTTGGGCTTGGTCTCCAGGTGTGCATGGTAATCCGGGAGGAACCTGGAGAGGTCTGACTGCAGGGGTGTCACTTCCGAGTAATAGATGTCCCGGGACGTCACCTTCATCATGTGCCCATTCTGCTTGGCGGCGTAGCTCCCCTTGTAGTACCTGTCCAACTCTTCCCCGTACAGAGTCTTGTCCCGGTATTTCTCCACGACATAGTCTGTGGTGGTGTCTGACTCGCTGGAGTACTGGGAATACATGATGTAGCCATTTTCCTCCTGGTGCCTCTGCACATGGTTGGCATTTCCTTGGTGGTGGGTGGGAGGACTTTCCTTCCGCAGGGAATTGGATCGTGTCACTGAGATGTTGTCAAACTCCTCCAGCAGGCCGTTGATTGAAGTATCCTTTCGAGGCTTGTTTCCTCGAACAATAGTCTGGGAATAAAAACATTGCTTTGATTAAATACTGATTTTTGTTTAGTATTTCACCAAAAAAAAACACCAAACAGGAAAAAAGTCTGTGATTCACCAAATACCTGTAGCAATGTGTTATGTTCTTCAGTCACATATCTCATTGCTAAAAGAACTCAATAAATACTTACAGTAGGACATGAAGAAATGAAGAAACATTTAAATTCAGTGTAGATCACAAACTGGGATCTGGCATGCAACCCCAAGACACTCTCAAAAAGCCAAGTTTCAGAGGTGGGTGTTCAGCAGCCAACAACAGAGACATTTAAACCCACTACTTATTTTTTATTTGTTATTATTCAGTTGTCTACATCAAGCCAAACTGGTGGGCTGAATCTGATTTACAGGGCATGGATAAGCTAAACGAGAATCATTCGGTGGTCACTTCCATGTGTTATTTTAACAAACTGCTGGAATATAAAGTTAAGTGCGTAGTTAAGTAGGCACTGAATTTTCTCTTTTTTTTT
>VZTI01005557.1:1389984-1458717 GCA_013397865.1 Struthidea cinerea
GTAATTAAGTAGGCACTTAATTTTTTCTTTTTTTTTTTTTTTTTTAACGAAACAGTATGTTCCTAAGTAGCAGAATCCCACTGAGGATTGCCTCTTAGTTAACTTAGCGTAAAAGACACTCATGAAAGAGGGAAAAATACTTAATTCCATCTCCTTGCAACACACAGCATCCAGCAAGCCACAGTGCACAACTCTGACTCTGGGACTCCCACATGAGGGATGCCAAGTGCTGGCCTTGTTTGTGTCCCACTATTGCAAAGCCTTCCAAAGAGCCTCCTATCCATCCCTATCCCCTTCCGTCCAAAATACTGGTGCTCCTGGTAGGATGGGAGGCGAGCAGTGCTTGGTTACAGCTCTCCTTCAAGAAAGATTTTATTTTTTTAGCCAGTACCACCTGAAGGCTGTAACACATGGCTGTGTCCATTTGTCACCTGGGGACTGCCATTGAGCACCAGTTCACGTTTACAAACACCCGACACGAATAAGGTGTACAGATTGGTGGCCAGGGCTATAAATCAGCCAGGCTCTACTGAAAACACATTTGCTTTGCTAATTTACTTTGGCTAAATATCTCTGGCTGCATCTTACTTAAGTCATGGAGCTTTTCAACAGAGTAACTGTGGTCACCCCGAGAAGATTTCCCTCTGTGGGCTGCAGCCTCTGTTGCACACTGACCGTGGTGTAGCGGGAACCAACCAGGCATGTCAGATGCTGAATGTGGAATATTGGACACCAACCACAGCATGTCAGATGTTGATTGTGGAATACTGAACACCAACCACAGCATATCAGATCCAGCCTGGTCACTGGCCCTGTACTCGTTGCTTTGTTCCAAGCATGGTGAGGCTGCTCAACCCCTGCTTGAAAGCACTCACAGGTTCAAACTTTGTCCAAAAAAGCATTTAATCACTAGTAATATCACAAAATCACCAGGAATGTACCTCTCTGTCTCCCAGCAAAAGGCAGCTAAGAAAAGGCAGGCGAAAAGCAAAGCAGTCCTGACCTCGCGCTGCTCCCTGCTCTGATTTATGTCCGTAATTACTTGCCTAGTTTGCTATTTTGAAGCCAGTGGTACTGAAACAATAGGACAGCAAAAATAAGGGACAGCAAATAGATCACTCCTTTCGCCTCCAAAGCCATTCAGCAGGATAAGAGGAATTGGTTTCATTCTGCTACAGCCTCTTTGGCAGGATGACTGCGCGATCATTCATATTTAATTATCACATAATAAACCAGCAACATTCGACAATGAAATGCTTATAATTGAAAACAAGATTGAAATACCCAACTGCCACCCCGCTCCCCTGTGGAAACGCCTGCCGGGGAGGAAAATGCCAGTTTAACAATCTCCACGGGACTGGCCTTCACAAAGGAGGGGTTTCCTGGAGCAGCCGCACTGGGTCTGCACAGAAGGGCCTCAGAGCCGCAGGGAGCCCCTGGAGCAGAGTGGCCTCTCCTGTTCCAGGGAAGAGGAGTTGTCCCTCTGCTCCTCCAGGCACATGCTGTCTGGAAGCAGGATTTTAAGACACCTTCAGAAGGAAGATTTAGAAGAATGCAGCTGAATGTTTATACGCTAGGGAATTCATTGGTGACAAATCCCTGCAGTTCAGGGATTTTCTGCAGACAGGTGCATGCGTGGGAGCAACCTTTTTGATTACGAGGATGTAAAAATAGTACTAATAGTAAAATGATCTTATAGGAAATTCTGATTTTCAAAAAGAAGTATTTGCCACCAAAGCCCCAGCCTGATGAAGCTGTCTGGGATAGCTCTGGGACCTCAGTGCTGTCTCATCCTGACGGATGAAGTTAAGGGGATTAGGAACTAAACCCCTTTTCTTTTATCCCAGCATTTTAAGGATGATCACTGGCAAACAGTGACTTGCAAGTGTGATGGCTGCAATTCCTACTGCCTTCAGATTCTTTTCCATGAGAAAATGAAAATGGCCAGCACAAAGGGAGGATAAAACTTACCTATTCCAGAGGCACATTTTCCACTGAATAGTCAGTGCTTTGTTACTATGAATAACAATTATTATCAATTATGATACTTATTTATTGCTAATAGCAACAACAATATTTCTGTTTGCTTTGGCTTATTTTAAAATTTTGCATTTCCCTTATATGGAAGGACACAGACTTGGTGAGATGCTCCCTGGCTAAATCAGACAGCCTACACCAGGCTTGATCTTTTCCACGGAAACACCTAGCACCATTCCTATCAAAAGAACTGTAGTGTCCATGGAGAAGGAAATTTAGGAAGTGTTCCACCAAGACCCTGTGAAATACTCTATACTGTCAGGTGTTTTGCTATCTGGATAGAACTTAAGATGTTTATACAAAATTCTGAAGTACATTGTGTAACTCCCTGGTGGGCAGAACCATTTACCAGGCTGAAAAAGCGAATGAATATACCAAAGAAGGTATCGGTCTGCAGAAGTAATAGAAGTAATTGCTCTGTAAGGATGAGCAGAGCATCAAAATTAAAAAATAAAATCAAACAAGATGTTATAAATAAAGAACAAAACACATGTTGTACCATGTTAACTTGTCCTGAAGTGAATTACTGGAGAGAAAGTGTGTGCTGGGGGCTCAGCAGCACCCACAGCTTTCCTGGGAAAGCACAGGATTTGCAGACAGAAGCCTGAGATTGGGAGCTGCCATAACCATGGCCCAAATTCCCAAACCTGAAAGCCCACAGGGAGTTAGTGCCAGGCCCACAGGGAGTACCCAGGTATTGCATTCCAAGGAATGACTTCAGTGGAAAAGCTGGACTGATGATGTGGGGTCTTGGTTTGGGACTGTGGACTGCAGTTACTGGGCGCTGCATCAGTGAGCAGAGGGAAAACTTCATGGGACAGAAATACAATGGCAGGAATCACAAATGATGGGAAATTCGAGCTCTAACTTAAAAAGCAAGACAAAAACCTGGAAAGAAAATGTAACAGAAAAGGGCTACATGGAAAGCGATAGAAACACAGTTATCCTGGTCATTAGCGTCATAGGAACTAGACTAGTTTGTCTAATTTTAAAGGCTTTATAAACCGAAAAAAGTGTGCTTCCATAGGAGGAGGAGGGAATTCTATCTCTCTCTACGTTCTAGATATATTCACAGAGATTGTTTCCTGAATTTTCTTTAACCACTTACTGGTCTCCATATTTTTAAACTTAAGGAATTTTCAAAGCTGCTGCAGGCAAAGCAGATAAAAGCAAAGTATTCTTTACAAAGGTTGACGGGCTAAGATTTCCGAGGCCTTTGTTCTGTCTGTTGAGGTCATGTAATGGAAACCTGTACAGCACCTCGTCACGCACGGAAAACCGGGATCGAGCCCTTCCGCGGGCGCAGCTCCCACAGGGCTCCCAGGGAAAGCTGGCCTCGGTGCTGGTCCATACCCCATGTTTATTAAAGGGCGTTTTCCAGCGCGTTGTGCAGTTTAGGAGGGATCAATGTTCCCCCAGATGAAGGAGCGCCGGTGAATTTTACGTTCCCGTTCCCCTCGCACATCAAATCAATGGGGCGCAGTCTCCGTGAATTAAGGCTGGAGCTGCAGCTCCCATTTCCCCGCCGCCGCTCTGCGGACAGGCTGGGCGCCGGCTCGGGAGCCTGCTGACAGCAGACATCCTTCATGGCGCTTCTGCAGCGGCCTGTCCCGCGGTGATAAGCTATAATGGATCTGTCTGTGAGCAAGGCTGTCTCGCCCTGTTTCCAGGAGGAGATGAAAAACAGCTCCTGCGCTCAAATACTGTATTAACCTTGACAATAATGAAGTGGGTAATTAACTGTTTTGCCCTAATGCGACCTTGCATTTATTGTCTTTAGAACTACTATACTTTACACACTCGTTAAGAATATATCATCCTTTGTCCTCCCGGAGCTGTGTTTTCACGAGTCAATGAGGATTTTAAATCTCTGTGATGTGCAGGGTGTAAGAAAAAAAGGAATTTTAAGGAAAGGTCGCCCTTACAAACAGCCAATCTAAACTCTGATTTTGCCTCTAGCTAGCTTCTCCCCTTATTTGCATTATACATGAACTAAAACCACAGCCTATGCACAGCTGAAAATCAATTTTTTTTCTTAAGAAAAGGTGCATAAAGCACAGATGGTCAGAATAATCTAAGTGATGGATGTGTTGGTAATTTATTTTCTTGTGTTGCAAGACATTCAAAGTATTTGAAGCTGTGCTCATGACACCACATTTTACTCCTCAATGTAAACAAATATGAACAGCACTTGAGAGAAAAACTGATCCTTGTCATCACTTCAGAAGGAAAACTCTGGCTTTCCCTGTAAGTAGAAGAGTTTTATAGCTGCAGCCAAAGATGTCAGGGGTCTGCATTTTACTCTTACCAGAAGAAAAAGTACTTAGAGGAGGAAGAATTTGCTGTGCAGGTGACCACACAATGGAATACACTGCCCAGAGAGGCTGTGGAGTCTCCCTCACTGGAGATACTCAAGAAGTGTCTGGTTGAAATCCTGTGCCATGTGCTCTGGGATAACCCTGCTGGAGCAGGGAGGTGGGAGCAGATGACCCACTGTGGTCCCTTCCAAACGGACCCATTCTGTCATTCTGTAACCCCAAAACAGCTGGAGTCTTTTAAAACTCCTGGAAAGAGGCAAAAGCATGCAGCAAATGCCTGCTTTTCCCAGCAGCCCAGGGCCAACATGAGGCGGATCCTTTCCCTTGTGTGTGAGGCTCAGTTTAAGGCTGAGGTGCCATCCAGGGGGCTGACACCAGGACCAGGCTCGGGGGGAAGATGGAAGGTGAGAGATAAAGACCTGCCCATGTCTCCAATGGCCAACTGTACATGGAGAAGTAAAAGTGGTGCCAGGGAGGAAAAGGGAGGGCAGCTGAAGGCCCGGTGCCCGGGAAGCTCAGCCAGGAGCCGGGACTGCTGCTCTCAGGTAAGCAGTTCCACTGGGCACTTAAGGCTTTCCCCCATGGAATATTCACTTGAGGACAAGTTCAAACCTCTGAGTTGCTTTTCCAAATGACAGTGTCAGACTTACCCTCCCAATCCTTCCACATTCCACTGAGTTCTTAATTATATCCACATGGGGAAGCTTCACGAGAAAGGACTGAAAAAAATGTCTGCACCTCCATCCCCTCTTTCCCTTAAAGGGGAAGTTTAGGGCACTTGTGCCATACAGATTAGCCTGGAAACAAGCCTTTCCAACAGCAACTCATCAGATATGTAGTGAGAAACGATGCTGGAGGGGATAAGAGGTAATTTATCACTCTGCACCCTCCAGTAGTGTCCTGTGGGATCTGCTCCAGTTCTGATCTACAGCCTGTCTACAAAACAGCTATTACTCAGAGTTAGTCACAAGGAATACACAACAGACAGGAAAGTGTGTCAGAACATCCCTTCCTGAAGCCTGTAATTTAGAGCTTGGTTTACACCTGGAAGCCTCAGAGTTTATATAATTTCTGTTATGAATTCCTTCCCAATGCTATAAATTCTCATTCTCCCCATAAAAACAGTTTTAGAAAAAAAGTAATCGTTTTGGTATCCCACAGTTCCTTCCTTGGGGAAGGCATTCTGCAGATTGCAGTGGTGCTGGATGACTCAGCTGGGCCAGGATTTTGGATCTCTCCTCCCTGCACCAAACATGCACGTTACACCACAGAGTCACCTGCCCACACCAGGAGCAGGAGACGGTGTCACCCGCCCCTTGCTGGGAAGTGTCAAAGCACATGAGCCACGACCCTGTCTCATTAATTACTCTAATCCCTTCCTGGGAGATCCGTAAATCCCTGTTTGGGACAGCTCTTAGACAGGACCTTTCCCCTACACAGGAGATATTAAAGAGAAATGCAAACCCCCGAAGTAAAACCCAGCCAAGTCAGCCTTTGGGAGGGCAGAAGCCCCCAGACAGGTGCCCATGGGTGCTTCAGGATGTGCCATGTCAGGGATGTGCACGTCACCAGAGCTGACTCCAAATCACTGGATCAAAACAAAGGTACAGCTTCAGAGCAGTCTAATATGTTAACAACACCAGTGCCAGCTGTTTAAAATTCTTCAAAAGCAAAATAATGGAAAACCGTAAAAAAGGGCTCACCAAAATGGCACCGTGTAATTTCTCACCCCGCACAGCAGTTCTAAAAGTTGGTTTCCATACCAACAAGAGCAACGTTTCATTATAATCACATTCACCAGTAATTCTTTTGACATTTTAAAATATAGCAACTTTAACAAAACATTTAGTTTTAAAATATCACTGAAATATCTACATTCCAGTAACTTTTCCTTATTTTTTTTAAATACAGAAAAATGCTTGTTATATATAATTTGAAATGCTATTAGAGAGTATTAATAGTTATAAAAAATTATTCTGGACCTACTTAAACCACATCTAATCTGTGCAATTTTATATGTAATACATGCACAGATCTCTCAGACACACAACAAATGAGTGAAATGTGACTTAAAAGTTTTAGTTTGAAAGAGGAAGTGCATTTATTACTGCTGGATTAAACAGCACTTCAGGGAGAGCAGTGGAGAGATCTCAAACCAAACAATTTCTCTTTCATAGGACTTAGGACCCTTCAAAATTTTCTTTTATCCAGAGATGGAAAGGAAAAGCAAAATGTCCCACAAAATTAAATTCCTGAAAAACATTAGCCACAGGAATTTTAACTGCCCTCTTAGTAGTGCTGCATTTTCATAAGGCTGGTGGCAATGGTTTCAGCACAACAGTGCACAGAGTGGACCCACTAAACTAAAAAGCTGTATCAAACCACACCAAAGAGTGCAATGTTTTGTCCAAATTCTGGAAAAAATCTGTTCATCAATGTAAAATTTTCCTGTTTTGTCAAATCAACATTTTCTGGCAGGAAAAGAGAAAGATCAGTGACCTGGGAAGCTGGATGAATCAGGAGAAGCAGGTTCTCTCCCTTTCAAAGACATGACATCTGCCAGTGCCTCTGCGTTAGAGTAATTGTTTTGGGTTTTTTTTTCCTCAAGGAAGTTGCAAAGCAAATTCAGTAGGATTTCATGAGGTACAGCTGTGGTCAGAAACTGCTGGTGTGGTTTCTGCACCACACAGGATCCCGTGGCAGTGATGGGGGAAACTGCAGCAGCAGCAGCACCAACAGCTGCACCAAGAAAGCACCAACAAAGCAGCAGCCTTCCAACTGGGCTGACTCCAGAGCCAGCTAAAAAACACAAAGCAAAGTCGGGGACATTTGGGGAAGATGACAGAAATCCCTCCCTCCAAGAAACACAACTCCACTTTTAGTTTTGTAACACCAAGACAGGAGCAGACTGGAAGCTCGTGACACGTCACAGGTCCAGGACCAAACCTTACCACAGGCAGGGCTGTGTGTGACTTAAACAGGGTTTTGTCCAAATAAAAACAACAGAACTAAGGGCAGTTAACAGAAAGCACTGAGGGCTCCAGACTCTCACCGGTACCTCTGAGATCTGCGCTTGGGAACTGGTTTGTGCCTCAGTTACTGATGCACTTAGGGAAAGAACGATGCCTTCTGCACTACAGCTCCTCATCCTCAGCCACAATGCAGGCGACAGGAGACGAAGCAAGGGCTGGTGGCAATCCTGATGCCTCTTTCAGTGCTGGCATCACCACTTTCAAAGGAAAATGTGTCGCAAAAATGCATCTTAAACCAAGTATGAGCTGACTCTGCTGCCCATCTGAACTTGGTGCAAGCACTCCCCAGGGAAACTGCAGGGAGGTGGGACAGCAAGAGGAGGGCCTGGGGCTACCCCAAATGGGTGCAGAGTTCTCTCCAGCCACATCACAATCATCATCAACCTTAAGGTTCGATACTTCAGCCAGTCGTCCTTACATCTAATATCTACAGTCTAGACTGTTATTTTTTGGGGGTTTATGTAGGAGTGATGTGACAAAAACAAAACCCCACTTTTCTCAACAAAGGCATGAGAAATTGCAAGAATTAAACAACACTTCGCCACCAGCTCCCCAAATACTTCAACTTTGATAACCCACTGCTTCATGCCAGAGGAGCCATGGGTCTCCCACATGGTGCTGACACTGAGACACCCACTGCCACTGTTTTTAGGGCACAGAGTCAGCATTTTAAGCATTTTACATCTACACATGATTGGCGCTGGGAACTGGTGGGGCACAACACCATGTGAGTCTTCCCAGGGCTGACAGGCATTTAAAAGAAGCCTTTCTACAACCAAGCCTCATGCCCCTATCACAGATTTTATTCTACGGGCCATAAAAGGGCCGGGGCGGGATTTTCATGGGGTGAGGAGCCCTGCTGTAGGGTGGGCGCTGTGAAATCCCGTGCCCCACCTCCCAGTCCCGCTCAGCCATACATTCACCATGATGACCACCGTGGCACAGGGCGCTGCACACGGGGAATGCAGTCTGCTCTGAACCAGCAGCACCAATTAGAAAAGCTGAGGAGAGGGACAGCCTGTAATTCACAAAGTTGCACTGCAGCATAAGCTATCTTTGTAGCTCGGATGAAATTTCCCTGGATGAGGTTCCCCTCGTGCCCCAAACATGCCCATTAACAAACGCAAGGTTGATGGAGCATTAACCCAATTAATGATCCCGGTGCTTTTTTTCCTCAGTGAAAGATTTTTCTGGCTGCAGTTTGATTGAGCTTTCTGAAATATTTAAGTCAATTCCAGTGTGATAAAATTTGACACTCGGGAAGTAATTGCCTTCATCTGACAGCTCTGACAGTGGGGCACTTGCTCAGGAGGGCAGAGGCTCTTGGGTCACTCTGCTGTGGTCGTGGTCATCTCCTGCTTTTAATTAAAATGAGGATTTTGACAGTCTGTTAATTTAGAAGAAACAATTTGGACTGTATTACTTTTGGCTGCGATCCGCCACAGCAAAGGAAGCTTTATATACAGCAGATGCTTGAAGACAAAGTCAACATTTCTGTTTCTGAGCGTGTGGGGCGGGCTTGAGGAGCTCCTGGTGCTCTGCAAGCCATGGCAGAGGGTTGTGAATTACTTTCCCACTCCATAAATCATCAGGCAGAGGCAGAGAGCGGAAGAAGATGTCGGTGAGGGCTGAGTGCCTCAGTCCCCAGCACTGCAGAACGATGGGGCTCGCTGCCCACGAGCCCTGCTTGGGTTGGGACTGTCCCTGCAATCTCAGCCTTGAGAATCTGGGATTAACACCCCGAGGAAAGGCAGGATGATGTGTGCAGAGCACTGCCCATGTTGGCAGAGAAGGCACTGCCAAGGTACAGTGCCAAAAAATGCCTCAGTCCCGTGGCCTTAAAACAGACAGAAAGTTTCAAGGTTCTTCCTAACTCACTAAAATTGTGCATTCCTGGCCACACACATGCAAGGGGCGCTTTTTAATCTGACTACTGTCTCTGACTACTTTGGGCTTCTTGATCCTCTCCTGAAAGCTCGCTCCTTGATTTCAGGGAATCCAGGGATTTGTACTGGCAAAATAAAAACACAAAATAATTTCATCCATCTGCATTGTAAATTGCAGCATTCTTTCTTCCAAGGAAATATATTACTTTTCCTTTTCAAGGACACTATCAAATGGGAAATGCAGCCATAGGAATGTTCTAAGGAAGTAAGACTGACTCCCACAGAGTGGTTTTCACCTGCAAACATGGACACGAAGCAGAAAGTGCTCCTGTGCAGAAATCTAATGGGTAGGTCAAATTTACAAGGTGAGACGAAAGACACAAGGAGCTTCCTCAGCTGACACTTTAATTATTCCCTCTTGTGAAAGAGAAGTGCAAAGCAAACACCTTCTCGATGGGAACAAAGCGAGGCAGGAGATTTCAGGGGATGCTCTGCAGCAGAGGTGAAGCCCAGCCCAGCATGACAATCTCTCATGTACAAGAAACTGCTCAAACATTTCTAGGCTAATCTCGATTTGATTCGATTTGCTGGGCTGCGTCGCCACCAAGTGCACTCTGTCCTCGGCGGCAGATTGGTCCTGACACGCTTAATAAATTAATCTGCCTGACACAGAGCGGCTCCCTGCCCCCTCCAACCCCGCCAGACAGCATGGGGGGAAGTCAGGGAGAAGGAAAAGGGCAGTACAGATGCTGCTGGTAAGGGAGAAACGGTGCTGCTTCCCCCAGCCTGGGGTGTGGGATGGAGTCAGACCTCATCTCCTGCCCCAGAGCATTTTCCCAGGGCGGTTCATTAAAACCACCCTGTTTAAACCAGATTTCTACACCTATATATCCCAAAACTCCTGCAAAGTGCTACTTCATATGGAAGCATAAGCCTTAGCATTAAGGATCTTCACTTGCACTGCGCTCAGTGAGAATCATTAAATGCAAACTGGGACACAGATACCAATTACTGTTCTGCTCAGACTACAAAACTGTAAAATTCAGTAAAATTCACAGTCTCATGCTATCCTTTTAACTGTATGATCCTGATAGCTACTAATGCCTGTTGGATCTCAGCAATTAAAAAGCAGAAATGCTCACCCTAAATACTTCCCTTTTGTTCACTTTTCTCTCTACAGACTGTAGAGATCTGTATCTGAAATGTGTTTTTTTCTTCCTGGCCCACACAGTTCATCCCACAGACAACAGAAAAGGCATTTAAAAGTCTCTGCAGGAAAGTCAGTGCTGTTCCCTGGAAATACATAGCACTTGTCTGGTGTAATTGGATCCTGCATGAAGGGGAAGACAAGAAAGAAAGCTCAGCAAAGCACTTCCAAATTCCTAGAGAGCCACCAAAGCCCAGATCTAATCATGTTAGAGCAGGAGATAGAAAAAAGCATATTTACACCTGGAGCTTTGGCTCCACAGGTAAGTGAGCTGCTTGGCAACATTTTTTTCCCCCTCTGATTCTATAACTCTATTGAACTGAACTCTGCTGGGATTGAATAAATGTGACTGTTTGGTTGTAATTATAGAATCACAGAATGGTGTGGGTTGGGAGGGACCTTAAAGATTTCTACTATATTCCATACACAGTTTAATGGGACTGTAACCTGTCTGGTTTCTGTTCTGGACTACAGAGGCCCAAACCAAGTTCATCAGCAGACCTAGGGACAAATATATCACTGAGATGTGCAGAACTGTGCAGCGACTGAACGACTACTGGTCACCGCATGGATGAACGAAATGCAAGGAGCAAGCACTGTCCTAGTGCTGACGTGGACTGCAGATGCTGCAGGACCGATTTCATGTGGAAATCCCCTCCACAGACCTGTTACTACGTGGACTAAAGCATCTGCCTCAAGCAAAAGCCATCAGGATGCCCAAGCAGATTTCTCGTTACTTCAGCTGTTAGGGTCCGCCTTTGACACGCACGGATACGAACTTCCAGAGATTCCCTGCTGCCACCTAGTGTTTCCCACGGCCGACCACCGACGAAACGAGCAGAGAATTTTCGAACTCAGCTTTCGATCTGAGGGACTTCAGCAGCACCACTGGAGGCTCGGCCAATCCATGGAAACAAGGCATCTCCCAGCATATTTTGCCCCATTTTGGCTTTCTCAGCTGAGCCAAGCGGGAGCTCGCTGGACTGTGTGACTGATCTTGGTAAAACACATCCAGCCTTTCCAAACATTGACTGGGGAAAGCATTTACTGCTTACACCTCACTGTTTATTTTCCATGCTTTGCTCTGGGGGACCATGGCCGTGGAACAGGTTCCAGGAGGACCCCGAAGCATCACCTCCACCTGCCTGGTCCTTCCCAGGCCCAAGCCCTGCCCCTGGCCCCAGGGAGAGTATGCTCAGTGCAGGGAAGGCTTTGGAGTGAAAAGCTGGGCTGAACAAAGGAGAAGAAGCTACAGACAATAACCATAGGAGCAGTGATGGAGGCCTCCACCTCCAGGCAGCAAGCTGGGAGCGTAGCTCATTTTTCAGGACAGCAAGCCAGCCAGAGGAGTTACTGGAACAGCGGCCTATAGATTTGTCTTCAGGGACCAACTTCCATGTTAAAAAAAGAACCTGATTACGAGTGTCCTTGCTCAGGATCTAATTCCTGGCTTGTTTCAGGTTATAAAGTGCTATCCGGAGAGTATTCCCAGTCTGGTGTTCCCAGAGGAGAGCAGATTCAATTTCTGAAATGCTGACACGAGAGTTTGGCCTTTTAATGCACAGACCTATAGGTTAACGTGGGTTTTGAGCTCTAAAGGAGGCTGGTCTGCTTCAGCAGCTGTAGACTGTGAACTCCAAGTTTACTTTCAATCTTTATTTAGTGCACTGCAAAGTTCCGCTCACCCACATAAGCTCTGAATAACAGGACTAAAGCCCGCCCTTGCAAGATTCCTCCAACACTAATATTACTTAAAATCTCAGTGCTGATGCATTCAAGAACATTCTTTTACTAATTATATTGGAGACAACTTTCACCCACAGAAGTCTGTAATCAATATTGATCTGTATTATTGTCTATGATTGCTGCAGACTCAGGTGAAATGACTCCTTTGTCACGTGAGTGGACCAATTCAAATCAATGCCAACTGCTGTATGGGCAAAGCTTCCTAAGATGGTAAAGGATTTCTGAAGAACTTCCTTGGATCTCCTCCCTGCAGACAGAACACTTCAAGAGTCCCTCAGGGAAGGACTCAGTGAGCTCAGAGGGACTGTGCAGGTGTAGCTGTGAGCCTGCCTCCAAGTGCCTGCAGGAGGAGAGCACGGCTGCACAAGTTCTTTTGGGGATGTCAGGGACCTTTCAAATGAGGGACATGATCAGCAGGCAACCAAATGCCATCCCCCACCAAGGCAGAGGGGCAGAACGACGGACTAAAGGCTTTAGTGCAGTGCTGAACTTGTCTTCACAGTCCAGAGTGGAGCAAAGTGGAGTCCCACACCCACTGTCAGCAACAGCGACCACCTCTGAAAACCACATTCCTGCAGGCATTGCTCCTGCTTCATCTGAGCACATTTAAAGGACAGTAGTAAGATGGAATGTGAAAAACCTTTTTTTGCCACTTACAATATTTACTCTGTCTTCTGGGAGAGAGTTTTTTACTGGCAACCTCAGTGTTTCTCTGGGATAGCCAGGCCCTGCTTGTAAACCCTGGTGTTGGTGTCCCCAGTCCAGCTGCACACAGACTCCAAATGCACCTGGCTGAACCTGGAGGGTTGTCATGAAGGACCAATACCTTGGTCAAAAAAAGATATGTGAATAACTCATTTTCTGGTTCATTAGCTGAACTGAAAAACTGAGGAATATCTTGTGTTTTGAGTCAGTCTGAAATTATAATGATGCTGGTTTTGATTTTCCAAATGAGGCTCTAGAAAAACAATGTCAAAATCAGGCTGGATGAAATGTTTCAACAGCATGGAACACAACTGAACGAAAATGAAAGAGCTGCTGATCAGGAGCTCTGTTGTTCAGAAAGCCAGAAACTGAAAACTGTAAAGAAGAAGCCAGAAACTGAAAACTATAAAGAAGAACTGAGAATGTATCAGTTAAAGCATCATGGGGAGACGTGCTTCCTTTAGAACGGAATGGAATGGAATAGAATGGAATGGAAGGGAATGGAATGGACTATTTCAGTTGGAAGGGAGCTACAACAATCACTCAATCCAACTGCCTGACCCATTCAGGGCTGACTAATTTAAAAGCATGTTATTGAGGGCATTGTCCAAATGACTTTTAAACACTGACTCTATTGTTGAAATCAATTTCACAGGCAGCAAAAGTATTCTTCTAAAGGACTTAAATAAATCCTATAATTTTCTGAAATCAGACAATCAGAAACAAGCCCAAATGTTTCCTCTGTACAATGCAGAACATATGAGAACATATTAACCTAGTGATATAATTCTAAAAAACTACTGAGCTGTGCACTTCTTGCGCTGATTCGTCCTGTGGCTCATTTCTGTTTGTACAGTGATTAGTTTCCTGCAAGATTACACAGAATTAATTGGCAACTTGGCTCTTCTCACACCAAGTTAGACACATCCACGGACACTAGATGGCATATTTGTATTATATCTGTACGGGGGGGAACGGAGGTAACTGAAGTAGCACTGTCACTTATAGACACAGTAAAACAAATGGCACTCACACTCAAGGCTGAAGCATTATCCATTTGAAAGGAAAGCCTCCACTTAAACGTGGAGCAGTATTTTCTTCCAGCAGCACGTAGCAGCAAACGCATTCCTGTTCAGCGATCAAAATACACTGGAAGTGGGGCTGCCTTACAGGACAATTGCAAATCTGACAAGGATCACTTGGAGATGAAGATAATCACAGAAGAACGTCTGCTGGAAGGGACTTCTGCCTCCAGCGCACCCTCCTGCCCAGAAGCAGGGCTAACACCAAAGTCCAATCAGGCTAAAGGGCATTGTCCATCAAATTTTGCCCTCTCCTTTCCAAAGGCTGAGATCCCACAGTCCCCCCAGCTGGTGTCCTGCTGCTCAACCACACTCCTTCCACCCAGAATGGTGCTGCAAGCTGCTGGCTCCTGCCCTTTTTGGAGACAGCCCCTCCACCCTCTCCCAGCTGAGCAAGCACCCGACCAAACGTGCCATTGCAAAGCGTGGAATTAAGAACCAAGTGTGACTCTAGCTGATGCGGTTACAGGGAAGGCCCACGAGATGTCAGCAGCCTGCCAGGTCCTGTCCTGGCAGATGCCATCAAGGAGGAGAAGTAAAAATTGGGGACGGTGAGGAAGACAGGTCAGGACAACACCGCTTTGTCCATCTGCCCCCACGCAGTGGGCAAAGCCTTTGAACAGCTCTTTATTACTAAAACCCCTTTTTCCTGGCAAGGTAATTCCGCATGGGAGGAGAGGGCTGGGGATTTTCTAATGAAATCTGGATGTTTCTGGCTGCTCAAGTCCGGACAAGGACCCTCGTTCATCTCCTCTTTGAGGTCTTTGACCACTCAGCATCAGTGCGTACAGCGCCCTCCATCTAAGCATGGAAGCATGTAGATGTAGGAAAAAAATGACACCCTAAACCAGGCTTGAATGTCATTGTTGGGAACATTTTAAGAGGCCAAACAAGATGGGGAAGAGAAATACTTTTTTTCTTCTGTCTTCATGAAGAGTAAACAAAAGCTTTGATTTTCATGTCAGAGCTATTGAAAGGGCCACAACCAGTAACTCATTTTCTGATTGTTTTTTTCTCTCTGTAGGAGAGAGGCTGAAATGTTATCAGTAGAAACTCTGAAAAGTTTTAAAAATTAAAGCTGACTCACAGGATCGAGGTCAAGGCTTGAGGCAAAAATGAGAAAAGCTAAAATTCTAAGACAAAACATGCAGACCACAGAGATATGAGGATGAAAGGCTGGGAGAAAAGCTGGAAACCCTGTGGTCTGTCCCCTACAGAAATTCTCAGCTCTGCAGCACCCACGTGTTGCAGAACACCAGGTAATGATCTGCCACGGGTTAATGGCACAGTCGGTGTGCATCTCAAATTAATGTGCACCTCAGCTCGGACGTGGGGCATCCAGGGGCACTTTGATGAAGGGATGGAAAGGACAATGTTTCCTCTACTCTGAAGGCAGCCCAGCCCCCAGGGCACAGAAGAGGCTCCCGCCATCTTCCTGACAATACAGCATCGATGTCAAGCTGAGGATCTCGCTCTGCCTTTGCTGAACACTGACCCCTCTGCATCACCCCTCTGTGCTAATGCTCATCTCAGAGCACAGCAGACACCACGGGGCAGCGAGAGCCCTCATCCCCTTAAACCTGTGTTTCAAGGGAAGGAAATGGGGGAGAAAACTCAGGAAAAGTGAAACTCCACCACATGAGTGTGGCGGCCAGTGAACATAACTTTATGTTAAGGTGACCAAAAGGCTTTTCCCAGGTTGCATGGTGCTGTTAAGTTAACCTATTCCAGTTTGAATTCCCCGGTTGACTGCTGGCTTTGGCTCCTCGTCACTCCCCCGGGGCTCTCCCATTTGTCCCCACTCCCTGATCCCGCCTTTTCCCCGGCCCCGGGAAAAATCCTAAATTAGCCATTGTCCTCGTATTTGCCCCTGAACCTTCGACAGCGAAGATGCAATGAACTCTCCTGCCGGAATGCAAGCAAATACCCTTCCTGACTCTTTGCTACCGACTTAATACTGAACCTGCCCAGGCTTCTGTGGGAGCATGCGGGACCCCACGGAGCCAGAAGGAACGGGATTACGTGAGCACACCTGGATTTACTGCAGTGTGCTCAGGGGAGAAGGGCACATGGAGGTCCCAGCAGGTAGGATTCCGTTTTCTTCAAGTCTCTACATATTTGGCCACTCTAACACTGCCAGCTGCCTCCCTCCTTTCTCAAGGACAAACTCAGCACTGTGTCACCCTCAAGTTGGGAACCTTGATCTCGCTGAAGGTGGGGATGGATGAAACTACCCAAAGCACCAAAAAAACCACAGCAATGGAGGCTTGACGCATGTAGCAGCACAGACAACTACAGAATAATCCCAGTATGGTGTTTTTTTCATGAACAAATGGTATTTTTCCCTCCAGTAACTCGACAGAAGTGAGGATGCTCAGCTGTTCCCTGCACTGGGAAATACGGGAAGGGATTTTAACAAGTCTCCAGCGCCACCCTGCTCCCACTGACAGCAGCAGGCATTCAAGAATGTTAATGGAGCATCTTTACCAAGCCAATGATGAGCTCTTTTGGCAAAAATCCCCAGAATAAAGGTTCTGGTGTCTGTTTTCCTGGTGCTTTGAATGGAGTGGAGATGCATTTGCTTAGTTATTGATTCTGAAGCTTTCCAAAATTCAAAGGCTGGTAACAAACTGGAGCTTCTGTGTAGCATAAGGGAGAAGACAAGCCAAGCATATTGTGTGCTGAGAACAAACAGCAAACCATGAGCCTCAGGTACACATGGAATAACTACAAAGTACTGAAGCAAGAGGACCAAGAGGCCTGGCATCAGGATGTCAGACTTTATGAAGCCTATTTTAAGTACAGGCAGACACAGACTGTTCACATTTTTCATGCAGGGATGTTTTCAGTGAAAAATCAGCCTTTTTTCACCCCCTCCTTGTCCCTACCCCTCAAACCTATCAAGATCACTGCCGTTCTATTTTTCATGAAGTTTTCTGCTGTGCTATACTTGTGCTTGCACCTGAAATACACAATCCTCTGCTGGTATCTGGGTCAGCCACACTGAGAAGGGGAATCCCATTATTGTCTCCCGTTGTTTTTGAAATGAATGAATTTGTACAGTCAGCTCAGGTTTGGATTCAAAGGCTGATATTTCCATGACAAGCCGCCACCACCCGCATGCCAAAGCACGACAAGCCTTTCATCCCAGCCAGCACAGAGGCAGGGGGATGACATCCCCCAGGATATCTGAGAGCCGAGGGCACTGCCTCGTCATCATCATTGCTGCTGCTGCCTTTGAATAGAGATGGAGCAGTGAGAGTGCTTCTCATTTATTGGTTTTACCCAAAGGGATACACTGCGCACCATCAGCTCTGCTTTGCAGGCTGAGAAACAAGCAAACACCACCAACTGAGAGAGCTGCAAAACCCACAGAACTCAGAAAAAGTCTTTGCCTCCCTCTGCCTCAGCTCTGGGTGAAGCCTAAAGCAAGCAAACACCAGTTCTGTCTCAAAACCAAGAAATGGTGCTGTCAGAGCCTGTCTCTCTGATCTGTGCTACTCTTCAGTCAAGAAGGAGCACCAATTAGGAGGAACACTTCTGCCTCACACCACAGAGACAGTCAAAACTGAGGGAATTAAATGGAAAAGAAATTTTGGAGCACATAAGAGCAGAGTTACAGAACTGCTGTATGACCTGAAACCACAGCATGAACTAACTCTGGCCAAATGCCTCGGTCTGACTTAATACTGTGACTGAGGGAACAACTGTGCATCTTCTTCTGCTACAGTCAGTGCATTAACTGACCTATCAGCTGTGTGGAAAAGAGAAAAGCTGTAAACAATATTGAGATCTCAGAACCTTTGGTTCCTGTCTTCATGAACTGCAAGTCCATTTTAAATCTCCCGTTCTCAGGGAAGTTATGAAATCCTCAGTGCCAAATAACCTTTAAACACTAAAGGTACTGGTGCAAGTGCACACGTAAAAAACTTGTCTAAATTAAATGTTTATGCTGAACTAGTTTAGCAACATTAAATATTCTTAATTTTAAAGTGACTGCAACTCAGCTTCTCTCTGTAGGTTAAGCTGTATCAAAACAAAGCATGTTAATTCTTAAATATACACTAAAGTGGTATCTAGCAACAGAGTTAAAAGCCAATTCTCAGCTGATAGTCAATGCCTCTTAGTTGCTATTAACACTTTCTAGAACTATTACGGAGGCCCATTTCAATTAGCACACTCTTAGCCAAGGCCCAGAGTCATATCTTTGTAATGCTGAGAAAATTAATGCCATTTAAAACTTTTTAAGCTTACGGATTTATGGCTCCAGAACTGCAGGAAAGAGAGGATACTTCTGCAAGATAATAAACCCATTTTTTTTCTTCCCCCTTTTAAAACATCTTCACGTATTCATGTCAAAACACCCAGAGATATTTTTGGTGTTAAGAAGGGCTGTGGAACGAAGTTGCTCTCCTCCACCAGCAGGAAAAAGATTACCTGCCTTTTTCCTTATTATTCTGGGCCGCTATTATCAGTAAGATATTTTACTACAGCAAAAAAAAATGAAGACCTTGGTTTTATCCCCATCGTCCTGTAGCAGTACCCAGCAGACCTGATCAGCAATTGATGAGTGCCCTTCTGGAGCAGGCAGTAAATGTAAATTTAGCAAAGAGCACTTATCAAATACAATTACAGGGTCCATGTTCTCAGGATTATCTGATTTTCCCTTGTTGCAGAAAAACGCACATGGAAATGAAATCCTAAGTTTATTCTGCAGCTGCATGGCAGGGACAGGTGCGTGGCTGGCAGGGTACAGGCTACCACCATCACACAGGTGTGGTTCACTTGGATGTCAGGATGTGCAATCCCAGAAGAACTGCAGAATCAGGGTCAACTGGTCTATCAGAATCCTGAGCCTGGAACCCTGATGGCTCCCTGTCCAATGCTGCTCTACCCACTAAGCCAAGTTTTCTTCCCAGGTGTCTAGTCTGAGCCTCCCACGTCATGACCTGGGGCTGCTTCCCCTCATTTTCCTGCCCATCGAGGAGCTCAGCTTCATCACCACGTCCTACCCCCTGCAGGCAGTGGCGGGTGGCAATGAGATCCCTCCCTCAGCTCCTTGCCTGGCTGAACAAGCAATTTAATTTCTTTCCTTTGGTGTACTTTTCCCTCTCTCCCTTGCTCCAAACTGCCTTTGCCTAAAGCACTGTTCTTAAATTAATTATCAAGGAGCTTTATGCTGCAGAGGAGCAGCGTTTCGGGCCTCCACTGGGACTTGTGGCTTTTCCTCTTGCAGCCTGGGAGCGCGAAGGCTCGGCCCCTGCCAGGCCCGTGACTCACACTCTTCTGAGACACTCCCACAAGTTTTACACACAGAATTCCTTTTTTCCTTGCAGCTCTGCTGTTAAGTGTTTGGATTTGCCTGCCTCCCGGGACAGCTGATATGTAATACCCACACACTGCTGGCATTGCTTCGTTAAGGTGACATGCAATTAAAGGCAGCTTGAGGGACTCCAAGGGACTCCACATGCACGGTACCTTCATAGGAGCCAGCTGGATGGGAGTGATGCATGAGGGATCCACCATGGGCTTCGGCCGGTTGGCCGTGTCCGCCAGCAAACTGTGCCACTGCTGAGGCAGCCCCGTGAACTTCTGCTCCCGGTGGTCGAAGCCAGTGTGGACCCGGTGCTCGAAGTTGGAGGGCCCGGAAATTTCCAGCCGTTTCTTCTTTTTCCCGAACATGGTGGAAAGATCTGGAGAAGTCATAGGGAAACAGGAAAGAAAAGAAAAAAACCCACATCTTTACACTCTGTTGTAACCCTCAGCCATTCTACTTCACAGGGAATTTTAGTAGATGTCATTAACCAAATACCTGTATGACCTTCACACACTCAGATCTATGCGAGGCAAGCATTTATCTGACCTCCTTTCTGGGAGAAGATTTTAAGAAATTAACCCAGTCTCTTACTA
This sequence comes from Struthidea cinerea, assembly GCA_013397865.1. Taxonomy (NCBI): domain Eukaryota; kingdom Metazoa; phylum Chordata; class Aves; order Passeriformes; family Corcoracidae; genus Struthidea; species Struthidea cinerea. The sequence continues at coordinate 1,409,908 of VZTI01005557.1, forward strand.
TGTATGTTCATAATACCTCAGGAAACAAGGAAATTCCCAGGAAAGAAAGCCCCAGGTCCCACTTTGTACTCCTCTCTCTGCTCATGCTGCAAGCTGCATCCATGGAAGCTCCAAGCCCGGAGCAATGCCAGCAGCAGTGGATGGCTTTGCTCAGAGGACAGAACTTGGTGTGTGAGCTGTGCCCTGATACAAGAGGGGAGCAAATGCACGCACAGCTTTGCATCCTTAAGCTGTACCCCAGATCCTGGACCGAAGACAACCCATCCCAGAGGAGAGCCTGGCTCTGCTGTGGTCAGATCTAGGTCTCACACAGCAGCAGTCAAAGGGGAATTATTCCTGAGCCATTTCAGCGATGAAAACAAAGAGCTCGGATGTTATTTCTAAGGTGATCCAAGTGCTTTCATCTGCATTTGTGGAGGGTCCTGCTTAAAAAAAGCAACAGGTATCAGCTATTATAAATATCATGGCCTGACTTCTTCAGGAGAGAAGGGATTTGCTGTGAGAGCCACGTGCCCAAAGCACCTGGGTTTATGCCCAGGTGGGCAGAGGTCCCTGGCTTCCGGCCAGCAGACTTGGGTGGGATTCATTACATCATGGCCTTACTCCTTTTAAGGTCCAGGACGGAGCATCAGCTCTTTTGATTTCTGTGCAGGTGGTGTGGAGAAGAGAGAGGAGTCCCTCCAATGCTGTACAAGCAAGGAGCTGGAGGCTGTTGGAGGAAATGTGACCTTCCCAGCTTCTCCATCACTGGATCGACCTGCCTGCCTGGTAAAACTCATTGTTACAGGTCTTGCTCTACTGTAAGTGAGTGTTTTTAGTCCATTTAGGTAGGAGTGGGTTGATTTACCTTCCTCTTGTCTGTTCTGACCCCCCTGAGAAGGCAGCAGGAGAGTTTCAGGGCACACAAGGGAACACAGGCTAATAGATTAGCTGGGACAAGGGAAGTTTCATTGGCAAGGTGGAAGGAGGCATGAGCTGCAAACTGAGAGGGATAAAGGTATTTGCTCACTCTACTGGCTTAGGAAATAACCAGTACACTCACAACCTGCATTAACCCTTGCGGCTGGTGGCTCCCACCTTAAAACAAAGTGCAGCCTGACAGTTCTACTGAAGCAAGTTCAGAATTTACTTTCTGGAGCACTCCAGAAATCTGCCGTGCAAGGCAAGGACAAATTCCTGGTCCCAGGGAAACAGACAGAGGTCCTGTTGCTTTTCAGTGAAATACTGTCCTGTCCTGGAAAAGCTGTCTGCCTGCTCTCTCCTGTCTCACAATAGTCCTCCACCTTGCCCTCTGGGTCATTTCAAGCAGGGCTGGCTAAGCACTTGAGCAGCATCTGTCTGAAATAGCAGCGGGGTGAGGAAGCTGGCAGCTGTGTAAAACCTCTTCTATCACTGCTGTAAAGGTGCTGCCCTGACTTTGATTCAGAACGCAGAGAGGAGAAGCTCAGAGAAGAAAACACAGTTGTGTTACCGCAACAAAAAAAAGATGGAGTGATAAATCAGGTATTTATTCCACCCTCATTGCCTTTCACTAGTTTATCTAAAGATCAAGTCCATTATTTGAAAATTGATTGTTGGCTGCTTTGTAAGTCCCCCCCATGTATTTGTAGGTGATTGTCTCCCTTGTGCATACTTCCTTTAGACAGAGCAGACTTGCTCCTGTTGGCCTCTCTCCACAGGTCTCATCTTCCACACAGCTCTCTCTGGCTTTCTACCCTACTCTGAACTTCCCCGAATCTCCTGCTCTTTTGACAGTCCCTCTCTAGTTCTGTTAGCTTGGGTATCTTCCTCACCTTCCTCTCCCAAAACCTCCTACCAACACTTTATGTGGCATTTTTCCTTTTTCAGCATCATAATTGTTTTACTTTTCTTTGGTGCATTTGGGTACCTTGTGCCATTCCCAGACATGCTTCCAAAGCCGCCATGGTTGGTCTCTGCTCAGAGATCATCCATTTTCCAGGCTCAAACAGAAGCAGCCGCCAGGTCAGGCAGTAGCTCCCAGCCAGGGCTCATCCACAGGGCTCCATAAATCGCAGCCGGCTGCAGATCAATGGCACTGCATTGATTTCACTCGCCCTCGGAGGTGGGAATCCATGAGACTATTGGAGTAACATTTTAAACCATCAGCTCTAGACATGTATTTTTCCCTCTGATCAATGCCAGGGTTTCCCACAGGACTCGCATCCCAACGCAGCTGCGGGATGCTTGAAGTTCCTCCCGAGCTCCAAACAACATCGGATAACTAAAAGCACATCAGCTGGCACAGTGCACATTGCTTTTTTAAAATGAACAGCACATTCACTCTACAAGACACCAGCCAGCAAGTTACCTCCACTTCACTGCAAAGCCAAGCCAACCTCCCCTTAGCACAGTCCCTCCGAAGAACTGTAACAGACACAGCAGCCACAAGGAAGCTTCATTTTCCCTCGTTTCTCTCAAAGAATGGAAATGACGCTGCTTGTTTTCTTCAGCTGTCTGAGGATGGGGGTTTGGGGCAGCCAAGTCTGTGAAACTTTTTGCTCTGGGCTTGTAAGTGTCCTGATTCAGTCCCCACTGCTATGTTTGTACCTCATACCTCAAAAAAAGGGAGATCATTTAATTTTTTCCACAGCTCTACTGATATGACACAAAAAATAAAGGACTTATTTAATCAGGTGTGAAAGCAGAAAATATCCCAGGCAAGTGAATACATGTTCTCCAAGACATATAAAGCTCTTTTAGGAATAAGAGGTACCTAAGTGCTTTGAAGAGAAATGATGGAGCTTTCCAGGATGCTGGATAATGTGTGCGTAGCAAAAACTTATGAAATTTGTATCAAGAGCACAAAATGTATGACGTTCACTCAGGCACCTGCCCATTCACACAAAACAGCAATCCTCTCACAGTTATTAAGAACCCCTAACTTCCTAATGGGATTACTTAGGAAAACATCCCACAGACAACAGGGCAGCCTTTATCAGAGGCACAGGGAGCTGGGAGGCTGCAGGGAGCTGCCTCTGTGCCACCCCCACGCCAGAGCACTCGCCCGTAAGTTAATTCTTCCCGACAGCTTCCAACGTAGCCCTGATTGTGCCAGGGCTCTCAGCAAATGCCATCTCTCTGTGCAGCTCCTCCTGTGCTCTTCCCCACAGAAGGAGAGGAAATGAGAGGTATTGTACTCGTAGTGTGTTGCTATTTTGGTGGGATGAGCACAAGCAGGATGTCTGTCCTCTCCCCGCACGTGCTTTGCCAAGGGATACTCCGGCTGATTCCACCACCTCATACATGGCACAAGGTGACACTCGACACAAGGGGGCTGGGGAGCCTGGGCTAACAACAGCTACTATTGATGGCAGGGGGCTTGAGCGAGCTTTGGGGGGAAGAGAAAACAGAACTTATCATTTCATTGCTCCAGTGGGGCATTTCTACAGAAAAACTTCCCTCACTCTTATGCTGAAATGATGCAGCACATTAATTCACATTAATTTTGTGCTCGTAAATGTGAGGTCTGAAGGAGGCAGTCCTTTAGTGACAGCAAACAAGGAATTCAGGAAGCAGGACAGCACGACACCTAAAGCAAGTCTGCTCTTCAGCAGGAGAGCCAGGAGCTGAGTCTGTTCAGCTCCAGGCTGCCATGCCAAGGTCTCCTCAACCCACAGTCCAATTGTGGCACAAGAATTAGAAATAAGGGACTTTCTTTGCCAAAGCCATGATGGAAGAAAGATGGACGTGACACTTACTAGAGGAAAACACAATACTGGTGGGGAAATTCAGACTATTGCACCACCTCTCCTCCTGAGCAACCCACAGCAGCGCTAGTGCCAGATGCGCCACTAGGGAATGGGGAAGGAACAGGGACAGCGGGAGAAATGTGTGAGCTGTGCTCTGTAGACACAGCAACCCAAACACTTCTATAATTGCAGTATTTGTCTTCTTCTTTGTCTCTGCCCAAGAAAGGAGCAGTGCCAGCTCTGCTGGTGCCGGCTGCGGAGCCCTAACACAGCTCCACCGGGCTGCTGCAGGCACGAGGCAATGCTGAGAGGGTGCTATCAGGAGCAATCACTGCTTCTGCTCTTAATGCTGTTTACTGTAGTGCCTAACAAATCGAATTACATGCTAATCAGCACACCCTGCCTGCCAGATCTCTGCCAGCCCGGGCTCCTTTGCACTGCACTCCTCTCTACGCACAGCAATAATTCACAGTGCCATGTGATCCCAGGCTGGTCCAAATTTTAACCATGTCCTTCAAGGACAGATCAGGTCCCCACAGATGAAATTTCCTCAGATAACGCCCATGCAAGGTGTGTGATGTGAACCAGCAAGGTAAATCTACTTTGTCAGCTACTGCACGATCATTGTGCTGCCTCCCAGTCACAAATGAAGGGGTTTTTCCAGCAAGAAGGATCCTACAGTCCCACACTGGAGCAGGAGGGTGGCAGTACTATTCTGGGTGCCAGGGGAGCCCATTCAGACTCTCCCATGGTGGTCTGTGCTCAGGACAGGATTTCCAGCAACAGCTTTCCCACAGAAAGTTAAAGCCCTGCCAGCTCACACAGAGCTCACAGATTTGTTCACTCTCAGAAGTTTGGCCCCATCCTGGGGTTTTTATGAGTTGTCCCTCTCCTGTGACATCAGGGGACACTCACAGACTGACAAACTGAAAAGCTGGAAGTCCAGATGTATATTACAGCCCTCAAAGAACAAATTTTTGCACTTACAACAAGTAAAATCCAAATTAGGTTTTGGAATAAATTGGAATAAAAGGAAAAAAAGGATTACTTCAATCTCAAGGTTAATAGTATTCTGTATGTTTTATCATATCCTAAGAGTAATCCAGTCAACCGACTAAATAAGAGAGAACTCTGTTTAACTCTGCCCCATTTTCTGTTCCCAGTAAAAAAGTCAGACCATTTTCTGCTTCCCCTCCAAATAGCTGGTCTTTTAAAGACTAAAAAAAGTTGGAAAGCTCTTTCCTGTCTTGTAATCTTGAAAACTACCAAGAGTCCCAAGTGCATCCCTTAAGCAGTGACAACAGCCCTTGCCATCCTGTATGTCCCCAGATAACCCTGGGCAAAGGTCTGTGAAATTCTGCCACACATAAAAACATACAATAACCTTACAAAGTTAGTGCCTAGAACAATGAAGTGAGATGGGAATTTTTACTTTCAAGTGGAACTTTCAATGACTCTGAACTATAGCTATGTAAGCTCTATTTTTTCACTGTGGTATTTCAGCAGACAGATAAAGTGTCCCACTAACCTCGGGAAACCGTGTGTGTTCACCGCGATCCTGAGCCACCCTGGGAAGCCTGCAAGGATTTCCTATACACACCTCGCTGCTGCTCGAGCACGAGCTGGGCTTAAAATGTTCCCTCAGGAGGGGCTCTGTGCTGTCTGCCTCAGCCCAGCAACGTGTTTGCTTTCAAACAACCAGCAATTAGTTCATTTTCAATTAGGAAGTGTACACTGCATTAAGCCTGTGAGCCTGTATTTTCTGCAGGGATTCCATTCCCTGTGGCTCCTCAGCTGAGCAAGCAGCAGCAGAGCCCTTTTCCCTTGGGGATGGGCATGTTATTAGCATCTAAAAATTGCCTTCACGCATGCTGAGTATCATCTGTGAGCCCAAAGTGGGGGGCAGCAGCAAGGGCTGTGAAAAGGTCCTGTGAAAAGGCACATTTTCTCCCAGGTCAGCCACACAGCCAAAAAACCTGGTTACAGGCAGGAGCTTTAATAAAATACTTCATTTTTAAGAAACCTGACAGAGGCACAGATTGCAAAATGGGGAGATGGGTGCAGGTCGCTTTCTTTTGATAATTTTTACTTATTAATAATAGTTTTCTGTAACACAAGGACCTCAATTATTCCCCTCCAGAGCAACCCAAATGCAGTAATACATCATTAGCTTTGGTGGCTTCTGTTCCCCCGCTCTGATTAATTGCAACCTTTCCCGATATTTGATCGTAAATGAGAGAGTATGAATTGAGAAGCACAAATTAAATTAACGTGTCAAGGCAGCCTGCAGAGCCAGCGCTCCAGACAAATGTGAGCTGGGCTGAAACTCAATCTCCAGGAGAAAGCAAATGTCTGGGATGGACTGATGGCAGCATAAATCGCTGAGAAATCCTCACTCCTCCATAAGTGAGAGGTAAAAATGATGTCGGTTCTCCTTTGGCTCACACTGGTGCAAGTTCCTCCTCCTGAGGCAACTGGAAGGAGACCAACACGTATCTGCATATCTGTATATCTAATATATATTTAACAGATTTACTGTATTTAATAAAACTATTAAAAATGAGGAAATTTGCTTGTTTTTTTTCTTTAATAAGGAACAGCAAGAGCAATAGTTTTGTATTTCCTTTCTGTTTAAGGATGGTTCTGAGCTTCTTGGTGGGGACCCTCTGCTGCTGGCTGCAGTCAGAGCATGAGTTTCTTTTGGAAAAAAAAAAAAAAAGCAGCATGCCCTGACTGCAGGCTTTCATTTTCAAGAAGAATTTATCTCTATTTTTAACTGAAAATACAGAGAGCACTACCCTATTTTTCAGGAGATAAAACCAGAAGCTATACCTGGAAAAGCAGAGCGAACTGAACGAGAAGACAATGAAGTTCATGGAAAGACTCTTAAAAACCACGCTGGCTTCAGGTCAGGCCTGACAGACTACTGTGACAGAAGGAGAAATCCTGTTTGACTTTCCAGATACAATATTCCTAAATACCTTCCTAACTCCCACAGTATCATTCCGGATGGACAGGATGGAAACAAATGGGAGACACCCAGGAACCAGGGGGCAGCTGCCTGCAGAGCACCTCAAACCAGAGGTAGGTGAGTCCTTTCTTGTATTTATTTATTCATTTACTGGGGTTATCTAGAGGGAGAGCTCATTACTTCCTCAGCTACAAGGTTTTTGGTTTTGTCATGGGAAGGGACAACACCCCATGCAGGTGAACACCAGGTTGGCTCACCTGCCTAATGAGAGACCCCATTTCCCATGATCCCTGCTCATCCCTCTGCTCCTAATTACGATTTGAGCATTTTGATAAAATAACACCTCGGAAAATGTTCTCACGTAACTCTGCTAATGGTGATTTTGAACATTGACCCTCTGGCAGCAACAAGAAGGACCCACAAATCCTGAATAAACCGAGCCAGCTCACATTTTGAGTCTTTCACCATTCTGCTAAGCTCTTCTGCACACAAATAATGTACTGATAGAAATTAATCACCTGTGACCACATAGCTCTTTCAGAGTATTTTTCCTGTTCAACCGAAGTATAGAAATACCATTTTCAGTGCATGCCCGTGTGAGTTTTAGAATGAAAAGCTTGATGATCAGTAGGATTCAACTTACTATCATGGATTTTCAAGGTGTCTGGTATTTTTTTTGATATGGGACAGTCTTGTAAGTCATTTAACCACTATTAAAATACACGCCTTAATCATGGAAAGAGATGTACTGATGGACTAGACCAACAAAAATGCCTCTTTTCCCTCATTTACCCTGCGGCATTCTGCTCATTTCAACCTTAGGTCAAATCAGCCAATTTCTCAGAGTTTCTGTGTCACAATAAAAATACATTTAAACAATTACAAAGAGTCCAGGACTTGTCATTGTCCATGACTCTTTTCAATCCCACAATACCTTGTCTATGACTGAAAATGCCTTCATTTGTCACAGCACAGTGGTGTGGCTCTTGATAGCTGGCCCATGAGACATATCTAATAGAAATGCACAACAGAAGAAAAGACAGGAAAAAATAATAACAAAAGCCAATGTATGCTTCCAGAGAAATAGTAAAAGCTGGTACAGAGTGGCCAAACTAGGATTGATGTACTCCAGGGAACAATACTCATTCTTCTTATTGAAAGCTACTCTTGTACGAGGACTCATTTCCACACACTGACTGACATGTGCTTTCCTAATTTAGAAGTCTTGTGATTCCCAGTGGATTTTAATGCTCAGTAATTTTCAGCTGAGTGGCTTAAACACATATATTGTAGTCAGTCACTCTCTATTATCTTATACACATGCACACATAAATAGCAACGTGGAGAGGGAGGTTCGTGCAGGGAATTAGTCTGCAACAGCTCTGGGCAGATTAAAGAGGAAACCCCCCCTCGGCCCCCCGAACCCCTGGAGGTAACTCAAATAATTTCTATCCCTAGCAAGTGAAAAGATTCCAGATTTGCAGAAGCAAACAGTCCTCTGGGTGCTCAGCCCGAAATAATTAATGGTATTAACTTTGTTAGGAAATGCTGGACATCCACAGGGAGAGGGGATTAAATGAGGCACCATTAAATGAGACACCCTGAGTCTCAAGTTACTTCTGGAACTTCTGTTGTAAATTATGTTTTTCTCAGTTGATATTAGCACTTTTTTAAACGGTTCTGTACTGTTCTGAACGAAAGGACGTAGGTACTCTATTTCTATGTTTTCAATTAGAAAAAAAAGAAATCAGTAAAAGGAAATACTATCAAGAATGAAAGTGATGATACATCAGTAGAGAAGACAAAGTGAGCAGAAAGATCAGACAAACCTGCAGGAAGCATCAAAACCAGAACTGTGAAACAGTATTGTGTAATCCTGAATTTTAGTAAATTTGGACATTCCTGTTGGTTGGGGTAACTGCAGGATAAGAACTGCAAGGATATGAAATTCTGTATTTATCAAAACACTTAGCAAAATGCTTGAAAAACACTTGGAAAATTGTTCTTACCAGTCGTGCACCAGGTCACACCTTCTTTGCATTTGGGCCACATCCTCAGTGGGGTCCACTGGCAAAGCCTCAGCAAAGGAGAGGGACTGGCCCCAACTTGTAGCACAACACAGGGGACACTAAAACATCTTGGGTTTGCATGTAAAGCTTTAGTTTTAACTTTCTGAAGCTGAGCTTCCTCCCCAGCACTTGGTGGTAGCTGCAAAGCTGGCATTACAAACATACAGAATCACAGAACGAAGGCTGGAAGAGACCTTCAAAACCATCTAGTCCAACCAACATTTCCAGAGATGGTGACTCCACCACCTCCCTGGGCAACTTATTCCAATGTCTGACTGCAGTAATGATGCATGGGCAAGGACCTCGCTCATTAGAAGGAACATGCAAAGCCATTTATTGCGCAGTCAGAATTCCTTAAATCCCAGCACCCAACAGGATATCACATCATATAAACAGGAAAGATGTTCACCACAGTGTCCCCCAATCACCTGGGGTATCACACAGATTTTACCTAGTATGGTAATAGGCAAACAATGCCCTAAAAGGCCACAAACTCCAATGAACACTTCTCATAGGCCCAGTCTGTCCATAAACCCACAATCCTCTCTCAGTCCGTCTCCGGTGGCCTGGATGCACTCCCAGGGTCACCTCCGGGCCCAGGAAAGAGGCCCTCTCTCTGATCCTCAGGGCCTATCTCTCTACCACCACCTGCTGTGCACTCCAACATCTGACCACTCTTTCAGAGAAAACAGGTTTTCAAATACCTCATCTGAACCTCCCCGGGTGCAGCTTAAGGCCACTTCCTCTTGTCCTTTCAGCTGAGATACGGCAGAAGAGACCAACCCCACCTCACTACAAACTCCTTTTGGGTAGCCGTAGGAGCAATAAAGTCCTCCCAGCCATGCCAGGTGCCTCAGTCACTCCTCCTAGGACGTTGTTTTCCAGAGCCTTCCCCAGCAATGTCCTTTCTGAAGTGAGGGGCCTAAACTGAACACAGCGCTTGAGGTGCAGCATCATCAGTGCGACCTCAACAGTGACCAAAGCATGGCAGGCTGCAGCAGGGCTTTTCCACAGCTCCCTGGAACGACTTACCCCAGGACTGCAGGGTTTCTCACAAGTGCCTGTAATTACTGTGGATGTATTCTGATAATTTTTAAAAGACAGCTTTTACTTGAAAAAAAAAGGAGGCAAAATGTTTTCTAGGTCTAGAAACCAGCTGATCTTGAGCTGGTTGCAGCCAGAGCTGGTTGCATCCAAGAACACATCAAAACTGCATCAAGGAGGGGCTCCAGGGGGGTACCTGCCCCAGCACAGATGATCTTACAGCTCCCAGAGAGTGTCACAGTGACAAGCACGAATGGGACTGGATGGGGACACACCCCTGTGACAGCCTCATGTGCCGCTGAAACAAGGTAATGACACTGGGGCTCTGGAATCGACCTCCTGCCACAACTCCTCACGGGTATGTTTGCATTCAACACACTTCACTTTCCTACAATAATATTCACTGCATTTCTCATTTTACTTCGAAAACAGTACAGGCTGTGCTGGCTCTGAGGAACTGCTCTATTACCATAACATTTGTAAAAAAAGGTTGCTTTCCAATGAATGATCAACAGCAACAGATGCTTCATTATTCATTCATTATTAATGGCAACCCTCTCATAAGAATATTCTTTAGGATGAAACACAGGATCTGACCTGTGTTTGCCAAGAAATGGTGCAAAATCAGTTTATCTGGTATGTCAAAATACCTTTAAAATGCAAACAAACATATCTATAGATAAGTGTATCCACAGCAAGTGCCTGCAACATGAAAATCATGCCTGTTGTTATCACTGCAGGTTCCCTACCTTTCTATCTGGTTTCACTCTGCATTGCTGTAACATGTAATTGAAGGGAAAATACTCCCACAGTCTACAATAAATCACAAATGTGTAGAGTCTACCTTAAATTTTTATTCCTTACATATTTTCTTATCTTTTTTTTTCCCACTCTGCATTGTGCTGGAAGACTGGTCTGAAAGTCAATTCTTATCCTATTACCTATTGAGTTGCTGTCAGGCCATACTCTGTTTCCACATTAAAAATGAGAACTGATCCCTTGAAGGGTTTCTGGAGCTTACTATTTATTACCTCCTTCAGAAAGTTTACCATAAGCTCTTTATACAGAACATGGAATGTTTATAAAGCAGTGTCTGCTCAGTCCCCCTCCCTCTGGATCATCCCCAGCAATCAATAATTGCATTTTACAAATTCCTCAACACTGATTTTTTTTTCAGAGCTAAGTGACCCTGCCATGCAGACTTTTGTGTTTTCCCACCTTCAGGCAGCAGTTTGGAAATGATGGGTCTCACCTCTCTCTACCTGGGAGATAATGCAGACTCTTTATGCCTTATCTCTGAAGCTGATATGAAAGTTTTCAGACCAGCCACAGAAAAGCAAACAGAACTACAGTAAACTGAATGAAAGAACCCACACATTTTTACCTCTGGGCAATCAGTGCAAATCCAGAAAGATGAATGTTACTGTGAGGTTTTTTATTGTTTTCCACCTTTTAAATACCAAAAATAGAAATGTTTTTTGACTGCAGGAAGGTTTTGAGCAACTGGAGAGGTTACTGCATCTCAGATGGCCACCACTGCCATCCTTCAAGAGATGCTGCTGCTACAGGAGGAGGCTCCCGTCCCTTCCTTCTGAGGAAGGATGCACACACGTAAATCACTACATTTTGCTGGGCCAATCCATACCCTGTTTCTGGGAAGGGCCTCTCCAAGCCCTCTCCAGGATGAGGGGTTTAATCTAAAATGGTCCAAAAGGACACTTCCAGCCTCTCAGAAAAAAAAACAAAACCAAAAACAAGGAAAAGAGTTTGCCAGGTGAGTAAGTGAGCAGCTAAGACGACACCCAGAAATCTTGCTCTGGAAACACCATGAGAAGCTGCCATGTGACTGTGTGTACGGGCTGATTCAGCTCCCAAACTTTCAGACAATTATGTTAAAAAGCCACTTCTCTCCCAGAAGAACCACTTCTGCTGGAACAACGTGGCATCATTGCTCCCCAGCCTGCACTGACTGATTCTACAGCAGCTCTCAAGGCTGTCTCGTCAGGAAAACACCACCATAACAAAGCGTCTGTGAGAGAAGACAAGATCTTCTCCAAGTAATTTCTTATAAATCTTATTTACCACTGAGGGCAAGATGCTGAGGCTACCCAGCGGTGAAGGACTTGGCCATCATCTCTCAGCAATCAATGGCTCACAGATCCCCAAGGCTCCCGTCCTGCTTGGTAAAATGGTGCCAGTGACCCCTCAGACTCCAAGCCCTCTGTTTATATTTAAATATATACATCTATATTTAAATTTAGCATATTTAGATCTGAGATTGCAGGTCCTTCTGGAAGGCTCAGCATCAAAAATACATCATCAAGTAGAAGATAATAATTAACAGAAAAGGACATCTCTGCATGCTGACTCTGCATTCACTGCTGTTTCCAGAGGCAGGGAGATTCATTAATTCATTCATTCCCCACTTCGTTACAGAATGACTCCAACAAAGCTGCTGATACAACTGGGAAATCAAAAGATGAGCCAGGAAAGTGACTGCAAAAAAATGCATTAAGGGAACATGTGTGGTTGTGTCAAGTGGTGGGGCCAGAGTCAGCACTTCGGGAAAAAAGGGACTGCAGAGTCGCTGGCTGAGAGGGAAATTAGATGTGCAGAAGGAGCTCAGATCCTAACAGAAATATTTTCTTACCAGAAAAAGACGATGGTTTCTGTTCTAATGAAATATCCTGTCCTACAAAATCTCTCATTTAATTTTCACCGTTTTCCTCTTGTACTTAAATATGGAATCATGTAAAACTCAAGAGCTATTTAAGATGCAGTTAACCCCCCAAAATGTCAATTTAGGCTTTTTCTCAAGTTTTGGACATAAGACTCAATAAATACCCTGGTATTTTCTGTCTCAGCCCATCTGAAAACTGTCTGTGCTCTAGGTGGGCATCTGAGATGACTTACTGTTTGCTTCATGGGGCAATAGAAAGGCTTCAGAAAGATGACTTTAGAATAGCCATGAGACTCAAATTGTTTGAGACACCACAACTGGATGACCAGAACATCTTTTTACACCCTACCCCAGTAATTCAGTCTCTCCACTCCTCACATCCGCACCCTGTGCACCCACCCCGGCATGTGTAACTGAGCCTTGAGCTCAGCCATACTGACAATCCTGGCTTTCTAAATTATTTCTACCTTCTTCAGGATAAAGGCAGGAAGATGTCCTGAACTGCTTTTAAAATGATTATGCAAAGCACAGTGGGCTGTATAATACCTTTTCCAATAAAACTCCCTTTTAGTACTCTGACAGCAATCAGCTGTGTTATTATAACTATTCTTTCTCCTTGTAACACTCAGGCTGAATGTTTTAAATGGAAATAACATCATCTTGTCCCCCCGTGTTCCTTACTTGTGGCGTGTCCTTGCAAGTAACCAACGCTCAGAATGCCAAAAGCTGAAGGCTCAGCTCGCCCACGAAAGAGATGTGATATGAATAAATCAGTGCAAAGTCCATGTGAGCTCCTTCTCTCTCACTAGCAGGGGCTCAGGCTGGAAGAGCTGGATCTGCACTGGAGCTGCCATGCAGGCTTTAACTACCTGCGGTACCATTTTAAAACATCAGTTCATTCAGGGTATGGATTCATTTTTTAGAATATCAAACATGCAGCTGGGTATCTACAGAGAAATGAAAAAAAAGAGGGCATTTACTGGTGCGGCGTGACAGTTCTTCTACAGGGTTTGATTTACTGGAAAGGAGTTTCAAAACTCAAAGGAGATTCCAGAATTCTAAGAGCTCTATCGTGTCGCTCTCAGCCTGGTTAGGGCAAATCTCACTCCTGAGCACCTGGATCACAAATCAAACCCAGAGCAGAGCTGGGTACCTGCTGCTGTGCATTTCATATCTCCCCAAACTCATCTGTCTTTTCCCCACTGCAGAGCTGTGTCATCTCAGTCTTGGGCTTTCTGGAGCATCCTTTGGGTCCTGATGCAACTGTTGTTGGCTTCAGGGGGAGAATTCTGACCCAAGAAATAGCCACTATTTGCTCTGTTTCCCTCTCCTGAAAATGGGAAGAACTGGAAAAATAACCCTCCCTGGTGGCAGCACACCCAAGAGCAGGGGAGAGGGGACACAGCTGACTTCATTTAAGAAAGCCTATTTCCTGCTCCCTTTCCTGCAACAGAGGCCAGAGGAGATGTGGCTTTCCTCCCTCTCCTTTGCTGCCACTATCTCCCATTTCCCAATGGAAAACAAAGTGCCCCTTCATCAGTATTTTCTAAGCCAAGATTTTGTAAAGCTGGAAAAAGACTGAGCTTCACATTATCTGGTCTGAATCCAGCAAGGCTTATGCTCATCAGAAAAGGAAAAGGAATCAAAGTTTCCGACTTGGAAAACCTCTGAGCCAATATTTGTAAATAAAGTTTAATTTAATTACCAATATATGTATTTTTCAGCTGTCCAACGCTGAGAGAGCACAATCCCACTGGGATGAAGCAATCACACTGTTTAACATGCAAAATCACTGCTCGCCTACCAGCTTATTAATAGGTAGTTTTCTAATTCAGAGGAAAAGGCAAAGGAGAAGGGCAATAATCTGAACACGAGCATCTGAAATGCTCCACTGAACTCTGCTCCAGCAAGCATAAGAAAAGACTTTTTTCTTTTTTCCCCCCCTCCAAGGACAGCTTCCCAGTGCCGCTGGCACCCGTCACATGTGCAGAGGCAAATGCTTCCACACTTGGTAATAATCAGAGCAAGGGAATTATGGATTGGGAGGAGGAACTGCAGGGATTTTTTTCTCTTGGCTAAAGCCATATTTCAATCTGAAAAGCTCGAAGGGAACTCAGTAGTAGCTTCCTTCTCCATTTCCATTTTCCCAGCAGAGCCAGGACGCCCTGCAGATCTCCCACAGCACCCGTTTTTCCTGGGCTCTCAGTTTTGCCATGCTTCTGCTCCATGTGCTGAGCTGGGGCTGGCTCCCAAAGGACTAATTCCATCAACTCCTGCCTATCCTTTCCACACCACTCCTTCATTCCCTGCTTATGCAAAATAACCTTCCAAAGTTCATCTCAAACCCACCTCCATCACCAGCTCTGTCCCCACCTACATTGTCACCTCAGGTTATCAAAAACAAATTTATCCCCCTCTCCCTTTTTGACTTGCAATGTTTGCTGCAAAATAATACAAGATGTAAGAACTATCCTCAACAGAAAATTCCTCATGGGAGCAGATAAAAAGGATTTTCCTTAATGTAATCATGAACTGAAATCAATAAATACGCAACAAGGCAATACAGAGGCAAACTTGGGCATTGCGAGGATTAGGTAGGAAATTTAGATAAACTATATGTTACAAGGACAGAGTAAAGAGCAAATACAAATGTAAAAATTACAACCAGAATAGAATATTAATGAATGATTAACACGGCAGGTTTTAGGACAAGTGTTACAAATTCTGTATCTCTATAAAATCAGCTTTTGAAAGTCTAAGACATTAAAGCTTAATCAAAGTACATTGTTTTACAGATGAGAGATATCACCAGCCAGTTAAATTGCAGGAATGAAAGTGGGGGTTTAATTCAAGCTTCTCTAGGGAAGAGATTTGTTTGAAAGAGGTCAATTAAGCCTTCCACTCCAGTTAATCCCTTCTGTTTATTTTAAAAAATCTGGAATATGGAAAAAAAATTACAATAGGCCAGCAAAGCAAAATTTTCCTATAGATGCACCAAAACAAAAACCTGCAGGTCAGCTTGCTTTCAGCTGGGAGAAACACAGGCAGAAATTGCAATCAGTCTGCATTTTATATGGATGCATCACGTGGAGATGATTCAGACTGAATTATTCTCCAAATTAGCTTTATGAAACACTCTCCTCCAAGGAATGCAGCAGTGCTTGGATTGGTTTTGGTAGAGGTTACTATTTTAACTTACAAGTCTCGTTTGGAATGGGTCTCTGTGGGGAAGAACAGAGGGCAGAAGAGAGTGGACCCTCAAAGAAACTATTTCCATTATTTTGCATTTTCCTTCAGAAGTCAGCAGCTGCCCCCAGCCCCTTTTCCCCACAGCCCTCGAGCTGTTAATGGCACTATTTACATATATTTCCCTTCAGCTTCTGAGTCACCACTGGTCATTTAGGTCAATATATTTGTTTTGTCTGCTCTTCTGAATATTGATGAGTTTCAATCTTTTTTCCCCTCTTTCTTTGGTCCTACTGCAACTCCTTTCTGAGCTTCCTACAGCAAAGCAGCAAATGCTATGGAAAGCCCCACACTGTGCTGCCCATCTGCTTCCCGCTGCCGCCTTCCTCCTCGCCCCGTGATCCATCCGCTCCGCGGTGCGCCTGATCTTTGTGGAAAGGCCTTCTGTATGTTAAACACTATCTATCCTGCTGAATCAGAAAACAGGAAAAGCAGCATTATCCCCTCCCAGAGCCAGCACTGTAGAGCTTTTTTCTGTGCTTTACCAGCACCCAGCTCTTTTTCACTGGGCAGGTGAGGAGCCACCACCGCGCTGTGACATCCCCCAACCAGCCAAAGCATCAATTTCCATTTCCCTGCAGAGACAGCAATTGCATGGAAGGGTGCTCCCAGCACTGAAGAAAAAGCCCTTGTGCATGTGCCTGTAGTAAGGACGCAAGGAATAGACAATCCCTACAGGGAAACCAGCACAGGTCGGCAGGGTGGTAGGGAAGAGAGGGGCCTGAATGCAGGAGCAGTGAGGGAAGGGCAGGAGGCGCAAACACAGGAATCATGTCGGGTTTCTCTGGGAAGACAAGAGCAGCACGGAGAAATCAAGGTGAGTGGCTCCTAGAGGAAGGGAGGCTGAGCCAGAGGGGACAGATGCAATAGAAAACTGAGCAAGGGAGGAGAGGCCAGGTGAGAAGGAGTTGAATCAATCAAATAGCTTTGACTTGATTCAGTATGGAAGAGGAAAGGCAGCCCAGCAGCTCTCAAAGGGCAGGGAGGAGGATCTGATCAGCCATGAGGTGAAGCGATGGTAGCACAATTAGTGTGGCAGCAGCTGCGGGTCCCCTCTGCTGTGTCTGCCCTCTGTATTTCTCCCAGCAGCCTGATCACTCAGAATTGAGTTAATTAGACACAGACCCGTCAGCTCTCTTCACAAATCCATAAAACTCCTTTGGGCTCAGCTCTTTACCCCTCTCTCTTTTCCCATGGAAGCAAGACTTTCTGAGATCAGTAACATCCCATCTCCATTCACAGCCTCAGGAACATCTCATTTATGCAGGAGCAATTTAAAGGGGTTCACTTTCTGGTAAAGGACTTCCACCCCATTAGAGTACACGTACTTTGTCCCATGCTCTGCCTTCCTTCAAAAGGAAAAATCTGCTTTCACAGCTGCCTCCATGGAAACAGCAACTCTGTGGTGCTGGCAATGCTCCAGGCTTGATGGGCTTGGTTCAAACGTGGAAATCTGCATTTCTTGATTGCAGAGTGCCAGGATCCCAGAGCCCAGCCAGGTCTCCTCTGGCTTGTTGGACAGCACCAGTGAAGTTCCTGTGGGTCAGATCTCACACTTGGCAACTTCGGTGCAAGCCTACTGCTACGGAATGCTTGGGAGAGGGGAGGAGTAGGCAATGCTTTTAACTCACATCATTACCTCTGGCAGTGCTGATGGGGATCCTGGACTACTGAAGTAGCTCATGGAGATGGAGGCAAGTGCTCAGCTTCCCTCCTGTAATGAGCTCTGAGACCAAACACCCAGTAAATGTAAATTAAAACAAAATTCCTCCAATTCCCATTTTGAAAAGCTTGCTTCCCCTTGTGCTCTGCTGGACATGGCCCCCCCACACCCTGCTGCATCCCCCAGCAAGGTCACAGCTGATGACAAACCACAGCAACACCTACTGCACTCCTGGGCTCCAAAGGAGGATAAATTACTCCTCTGGCCCCCTGAATCCCCTAATCTGCAGCTTTCAGACTATCAAAGAGGATGCACAGCAGCTGCACAACCAGAGTGCAGGTAGAGAAGAGAGGATTTGCCCTCTGGCTTGGGAAAATTGGTCCCTGTGTAATAAAACACATAGCTCTTCTATAATCATTTGTTCAGCTCCATAAATCCCAGGGCATAAATCAGGCTGTGGGGAAGAGCAGCTGTGAAGGCATCTCTGCAGAAGGAAAAAAACCCAAACCTCTGTGACCATGTCCAGCATCAGGGCCCGTGGCTGGGGAGCCATGCTGGGGGCCATTCCCAGCGCTCCGCGGGCTCCACATCCCTTTGCTGCCTCTGACTTCAAAGGAGCTGCTCAGTCGTAACTCTATAAATATCAGCAGAGCGGGGCTCAGTGGCAGCTTGTGGTGAGTATTAGGGAAATGCAAAATTCAACAATCCCTAATTGCCCTTCAGTCAACAGTACCTGTTCAAATTACTGTTATTATGGCAAAGATATTGAAATTGCTAGCATAAACACACCCGAGGGTTGCAGATGCTGTAGCTTTCCACCAGTGAACATTTTACTTGCTCCTAAATACTTTCCCTTTCAATACAAGAAGAACACCCACGGTGGCCGATACCCAGCAATATGGGGATTTGCAGGAGGGTGCCCTGCAAGCAAGGACAGAGCTGGTGAAGGAGGGAAAACTCATGACAAAGGTCCCTGGGAGCTCATGAAGGAAAGGCTGAGAAACAAATTCACCCATTCTGCTAGGAATGATTAAAAACAGCTACAGAAAAGATGTGAAGGGACACCAAAAGAAACATCCCACCATGAGTCAGGTGAAAACCGAAATAGGTCTTTTTAACAAAAAGGACATGGCATATTTATCAAAAATACTGTTTTGGAGAACATGAAAAACAGCTGGAGTGGAAGAAGCAGGCCCAGATCTTTGCAAGGTCTTATTCAAGGCAGGGATTTAACAGAGCATCTTTAGGAGTCTTCCTCACCACCATCTCTAAACACTCCTGTATTGGCATCTCCCAGTGCCTCCTCCAAACACTGAGATGTCCACACAGACGTGGGCCAGCACAACTCAGGTTTTTCTTTCCTTCTCTGCCAAGAAAGCTGTCCATCCTGCCCAGGTTTGTTGCTCAGAATCCCAGACTCAGGAATGGTGATGAATGCTTCCCAGCTGCCAAAGCCAGAGGAAAGAAGAGGTATCTCCAGCAGGACCACACCCAAGGGACCCTTAGCCACTGGCCAAGGGGAGGTTCAAGACCCATCCCCATCCGTATCCGACACTGCGCTGGGTACCAGGAGCCCTCTGCCTCCCACAGGATGAGGCCCCATAGATTAGTCCTTGGCATCCTGCCTCGGGGACTTATGCAGATGATTCAGTCCCATCAGCAACAATAAATTCAATGAGCAATGGTATTTCCACACACAGGGAAAAACTCTGAACGCGTGGTAAAAACACCACTTGTGCAGACAGGGAAAAGATCTTGAGTCAACACAATGCTTGACACATCACTGGCGCTCAAGTAACTGCAAAACCTGGCCCAGAATACCTCTTACTTGGCTATGTGCTGGTATTGCAGAGGATTTTTTAAAATACACTTCTAAACCAGACATCTTAACACCACCAAGCCCAGCTCCACTCAAGGAACTATGCTGGTTTAATTCTTCTGGGGGGCTTTGTCTGAATTTCGTTGAACGGATGCCAAAGAGCCAAACTCATCCCAGTTATTGCAAAGACTGCAGGTTCTGCTCCCGGGGAAGAGCTGCACCTGCTGCACATCTTGATGCAGTCCCACCCCGAAGGACTTGCTTCCTACATGGAAAAGGCAGAGCAGGGAAATGCCGAGTGGCACAAGCCCCATTCAGCTGCAGGGTGAAGTGATTTGTCCACATCACCCCAGGAACCCGTGCTGGATTTCAGACCTTTGAGACCCCCCCCTCCTCCTGTGAGCATTTCCATGGGAAATCACAAGCCCATAGGTGGAGGCACAGATCAGGTCTGATGCTGAGGGGGGGTTTAAGCCCTGATCCTATGCACACAGAGAGGCATAACTTTATTCCAGCTGTTTGGTCTTAAAAGGTTTAATGAGGCTATTCCTGTACTCAAAGCAAAGCAAAGTTTGCAAAGTACCAAAGTTTGCAGGACCAAGGTCTGGTTTTCTTCCCTGAGGCAAGAAGTTGCTTATTTTGCCATTGGTTTTCCTGGAAAAGTAATCATTTTTTTGGAGCTGCCCTTTGCTGCAGACTGTAACTATTTTGAACCTTTTCAAAATGCCACTGCTGGAGCCACTTTATAAAGCACCAATAAAATTAATATTAAAAATGACTTCACGCATAATTCATAGCCTCTAGAAACCATTTCTTATTCGACTGGCAAACCAGCCAGTCATGCATTTTACACTGCTGTCTCATTTTCCTAGCTGTGATGCACTGCTTTGGGAGCAGCGGAGCTGTGCTGCACGTGTCAGTCAGACAACACACAGGAGACACCTCAATGCCAACACCAATCCAGCAGGATCAGCTGGGACAGGATGCAGCCGTTTGCCAGCTCACATCGGGGGCATATCGGGGAGTTACAACAGATTTACAATCAGGCTGAGCCAGCCCAGGGGACAACCTCTGTAATATCTGTCCAGGTACAAAACATTCCACTTCATCTTCCTATTTGTTTCCTTTGGATACATTAGCCTGAGAATTTATGGCAGCAATGTTTGAAAAGCAGTGAATTTTATGCAAGTATTAGAGAAAACCCCTGGGAAACATTTAGCAGAATAAACTCAAGAAGTGGTACCAGAAACATAACTGAGGAAGCTTGTGCTATATGCAGCTATGGTATGAGCATCCACTTAAAGGAATTAAATTAAAGAGTTGAAATGTCCCATAAGAACTGCCTACAATATGCCACAGAGGAAGATACATAAATCAAATTAAAAAAAACAGATGAAAATCTAAGTCTCATAACTGTTCAATCCTTTCAAAATAAATCAAGGTCAACATTGCATTTTATACCAAATTAAATATGTTCAAGTTGATATTTATTAACAGTCAGTTCTGAAGCCCCTGATTAAAATAAGAAGGACTGTAATTTTAAAATATTGGTTCAGACACCCTGTAGTACCTAATTTGTGATTTATACCACATTTGTGGACAAGGTCTCACACAGAGGGAATTTGAATGAGGTATAAAGAGACTCCTGAAATCAGAAGCTTGAAGGCTCTTCTTAAAAACAGGGGAAAAAGAAAAAAAAGGGAAACTAGCTCTACTTACAAGTTTTTATTATGGCAAAGCGCTGCCCAGTGTCTCCACCACTTCAACTTGAACATCAGGCCTTACCAACACTCCCCTGAAGAAACCAATAAGCTCTACCTCTCTTATTCAGCTTTAAAAGGTTTAGCCAATTCTCCTAATGTAGGTTACACCAGAAAGGGAACATTGTAATTCTTTCTCAAGAGATTTGAAGAATGGAAACACAGAGTGGTTTAATTAATGTTAAATAATCAAGTTCCGCTTCATATAATTAAATTTAATCACCTATCAGAGTTAATTGGCCAAAAATAACAAACGGCATGAGAAGAATGAGAAATCCAGTGCAAAAGGTCCCAGAGTCAGTAACGTGCTTATTAAAGTACTGAAGTTTGGCATATGTGCCAGTAGGAAAATGAAGTATTAAAGACCCACACCCTTCTGAACAAAAGACTACCAGAAGTACAGCAGAAAAAGCAAGACCGTAGAAATTCAAGCTTCAAAGACTTTCCAAGCAGAAAAGCATCTAACTTTGGCAATTTCTATTTTTTAATTAATTTTGTGAAGACTGAAGGGTGAAGGCTGAAAGCAAGATTCCTGCAGCAAGGAAGAAAACACTTTGGAAGCCAAGGATACAATACGATGTGCACGTAACAAAAGGCAAAACTGATGATAACAGATGATTTTGCTGGACTCACGCAACATATCCCTGATGACTACTGCAATAAGAGGTCACCATAAAGAGGTTGGTAGAACAAATCAGAGAAGCACACGTAGGGGAACCTCAACTCTTAGCTCAAAGATCCCAAAAGATACAAGAGGCTAAAAAGAACAAAGAAGAATGGAGGCACTTGACAGTTTTGCTTGCTGCCTTATTGCTGATGTTACATACCATTTCTTTTAGGGTATTTTAATTCTTCTTGAGTAAAGCAGTGATCTAAATTGCCAGAAAGTATTGTTTACAGTAGGCTCAGAGCCATGTCCCAGAAATTAGAAACTAAATGTTGTAGTCCTGCTTATTAAAGGTTAATTTGTCTTCTTTTCTGCAGTACTTTTACAATTACACATTGACACGAGACAACCTTTGTCATGTCAAACACCGACTTGAAACAGAAGCAGAGCTTATTCCCACTGAAACCATAAGACACGGGTATAAACTTCAAACTTAAGACAAAAAAAAAAAGCTATTCGAGATAAGCAAATAACCATTTCCAATTCCACCTTCCGGTCTCAAATGCAATCATTTTTGGAGTAGGAATGGATTTAGCATCCTCAGCAGCCCGCAGCACGTCCTCCTCCTCTGAGTGACTGTGCATTCCCCAAACCGAGCCCGAGTGGCAGCGGCTGCAGTGGGATGCTCCTCTCTGTACCTGGATGCAGCCGCCGGCAGCGCCGCTCCCAGTTCCCTCCTGCCAGGGCAGATTTAATCCGCCCCCATCTGGTCCCCACGGGGCTCCGGCGGCAGAGCCGCTTGGCACCCTCCCTGCGGGAGCTGCCTGACAGATGCACAGCGGGGGAAACGGAGCCTCCTCCGGCGATTATCTCCTGCTCCCTGGGAAGGATTTAGTTCATTGAGGCTGCTGCTGAGAGCGCTCAGTTTACACGAGCTCCGTGCTCCCGAGATACAGATACGAGCCGGGGGTGTGCGTTTGTTTTGAACTCGGGTCAGGTGAGACCGCGGGGAATCATCCCGTGTGTCCTCAGGAAAAAGGCGCAAAGCCTGAAGGAACTCACAAGTTTCGGATGGTGACAAGATCTAGTTCAGCTGTCAGACTTACTCATCTGCCCCCCAGGATGAGACTCCACGGGGGGTTTCTTTTATCACTGTATTCTCAATCTTGAAATTAAAAATACTGATTCTCACTCTGCCATCAGAAGCACACACCATATCATCCCACAAACCCAGATAAATACCTATACATGCATGTAACTGCACATACATGTATGTACATACACTCATGCATGACTAGATACAGCTTGAATCAGTTTTCCTGAGCCTGACCCTGTGGCTTGGCTTCATTCAACATTTTCTCCAGTGTCAGAAGTGCAAAAAGCCATTGTGAAACCCCAAAATCAGAGATTCCCTATCACTTCATTTCAAGACATGGAGCTTCAAAAAAAAGCTGAACTATTCATGATCTCCCACTGTATGCTCACAGTGCAAAAATGAAAATGCAAGTTTTGCTCTGCTCCTCCCTAGTATTGCTAAATTTTATAACACTGCCGAATGCCCCTTTGCTGTGGTGATGTCCCTTCCACCACAGGCAAGTATTTACAGGCAAACAGCCTCTCACATGGCTGAGCCCCACCGAGAGAGGAATGGGGGAGCCCTGCGAGCCCCAACACTGCCAAGGCACCTCTGCAGCAGGAGCTGCTCCTGCCATGGCTCCGCAAAAACAGCAATTCCCACGGCTGCCGTGTGGCTGGGTGCCTGCAAGCCCCTCCCCCGGAATTCATGTCTGATCAGCCGGGAGCTGACACAGAAGTGCTTTTTTTCAGTGTCACCACTTTATCTAGCTCCAAAAAAAACCTCGCAGCCTTACTACCATCAACACCTTCAGCTGATAAATTTGGCTGATCTGGGCCCACGGGTTCAAAAGTTCTCCAAGGGAGGGATGAGGATATAAACAGAGCATGAGCACTTAAGACTCCTTAGGAAGTCAGGCTAAAAAGAGATTTGACTTTCTAAAGTGCCATGATACAGTCTGGTAAGATGGTTTCAAGGCATGGGTGCAGGGCAAGTAAGGGGATCACTACCTCTGTCTGAGCAGCAGTGAATGAACCCTTTCACTACATAACCTGCAGAGAGCTTGCAGGGGAGCACAACTAAAACATTTTAAGATGTGGGGAAAGGTGTCAGGCTGGGCTGGGGGGATCTCCACAACTTTAAATCAAGCTGGTTTAAACAGACTGGATCAATGGGCTGAGGACAACTGTGTGAGGTTCAACAAGGCAACGTGCCAGGTCCTGCACCTGGGTCACAACAACCCCATGTGGCAATTCGGGCTGAGGAAGAATGGCTTGAGAGCAGCCAAGCACAAAGGGACCATGGAGTGCGACCTGATAGGCACCTGGATATGAGCCCAGGTGCGCAAGAAGGCCAAAGGAATCCTGGCCTCTCTCAAGAATAGTGTGACCAGCAGGACTGGGAAGTGACTGTCCCCCTGTACTCAGCACTGGCGAAGTCACACCTCAAATCCTGTGCCCAGTTTTTGGGCTCCTCAATTCAAAAAGGACATGGAGGTGCTGGAGCAAGTGCAGAGAAGCGAAACCCTGGAGAAAGGTCTAGAAAACATTTCCTGTGATGAGGGGTCAAGGTAACTGGGGTTTTTTAGTCTGGGGAAGAAGGTGCTTGTGGGGTGCCTCACTCCTCTCTACAGCTACCTAAACAGAGGTTGTAGTGAGGCAGGGTCAGTCTCTCCTGTCACGTCTGACAAGAAAGGATGAGAAGAAATGGCCTTATATTGTGCCAGGGGAGATTCAGAGTAGGCATTAGAAAAAATGTTTTCACTAGAACAGTGGTCAGGCATTGGAAGAAGTTGATGTGGTAGAGTTACTGCCTTTGGAAGTATTCAAGAAGCATCTGGGTATGTCTGGTGGTTCAGGGCTGATTATGGTGGTGCTTAGGTGGATGTTTGGACTAGATGGGTGATCTCACAGGTCTCTTCCAACCTTGATGATTCTGTGATTCTGTTAGCCAGAAAACAGTGGGAAAAGTATTAACAAGTTTTAAAAGGTGATTCTGTAGCCAAGAAGTTCCTATGGATTGAGAGAAGGCTCAAACACCCAATGCTGGGGATGCTGAAATTCCAGATTTCTGCACTAAAGAGGAACATGCTTTGTTACCCTGCCAGCACTATATATTCTTTCAGCATTGGAGACCTATTGATTTAGTAGCACCAGAGAGATGTTAAAACATAGAATAATACAGTCAAGCTCTGAGAAACCAATGTCCTGACACACATTGTTTACCCCAGTCCCCATGCACATGGGCAGCACTGTCCTTTCCATCAGGCTTGGGATCAGGTGCACTGGGAGGGCTCCCTCTCCCCAGCAGGGCTGGGCATTCTCAGCTTCACCAGGGAGATGGCTCTCTGCTCTCCTCTTCCACACAGCATGGAGGGAAGGAGATGAGAGCCACGGAATTAAGTGAAGGTAAACAGAGGATCCTGCTGGGGACCAAAGCTTTGACCTGGGAGATGCATCCCAGAGGCGGTGCCTGATGAACCTTGGCTGGGTCTTCCTCACAGCCTTCAGTGATTTCCTGGACAATTGAAACACGCAATAAACCCCAATTTCCACTGCGAAGATGAAGACCACTGCAATTGATGCCCTGGCTTTTAACTTTCATATTTACATCATTAATTGAAGTTTTAAGTGGAGAATTAACCCTGATATGCAAATGAACCAAACCTATAAAAGTGTGAAGAACTTGTGACCTGTCGTCCATCTTGGGGTCCATCTTGGCAGCAGCCTCTGGCTCCCCAGGGTGTGCCTTTGAAGGCCTTTCAAATAAATACCTACCTTTATTCCCTTATTCTGTCTAGTCTCTGTTTCTAGGTGGCCTCTCAAGGCATCACAATATGCAATGGCATTACCCAGTCCCCACCTGTACTCCATATAAGCCACAATAACCATCCATGCTGGCTCCAGGATGCAGCACCACTGGCATCTCATTTCCCTCCTCCTCCGGCTCTTATTTTGTTTATAGAAACAAGTTTGCACTCCCTGGTGCTATTTTTGTACTGTTCTATGACTCCTTCCCACCCGGTTATTCACATAATTACAGCCACCCCAAGATTATGTTAATGGTTTAAGTACCATGTTGAAACACAGGGAAAACAAACTGGAAGCTGGGCACAGAGCATTGCCTGTTTTCCCCAAATTAGAGAACAATTCTCTACAATTACAACATCCCCATCCCTGTTGTAATTAACACAGTGCAGTCAAAACCAGCTAATACGAATGGTGTTAAAAAGGTCTAATTTGTCTAAATAAGAGAGTCTATTAGTGAACAAATTACATATTGCCCCTAGGAAACAAGACAACACAGGGAAAGTTGATATAAAAGCATTTTCTGAAGACTTCAGATGTTACCGACCTCAGTTCAGCCCTAGTGTCAGCTCCCAAGTGGAGACTGAGGATGGGTCTATACATCCACAAATAATGTTGCACTCCAGCTCAGTCTGAAGTCTTGGTTTCCACCTGTCCCTCTTGCACTCCTATGGAAACAGAAACTTTTCCTTGTGAAATACTGACAGAAACAATGCAAATAAGGCAAAAAGTTTGTTTTGAAGTTTTCCTCTGGTGAAAAAAACAAAACAAGCCGAGGTAAAACCAAACCAAACCAAAGATGTTCAGCCGGGAAAACGTCTGGTAATGCCAGGAAAAGCGACTGCTCTTACAGAGTGCTGTGTGTCCCCAGGCTGCCAAGGAAGAGACAGCTAAGCAGCATTTGCAGAATTTTCCAGTTTCAGGGAAAGCTGGATTTCAAGCAAGTCCCTTTTTCTTGTAGGTGCATACTTAAAATACGGCTAACGCTTCCAGTGCCTCCCATTAAGGAAAGCATAAGATCATCCCAATGGAATTGACTTTTTATCAGCCAAGTCAGTGAAGCCATAATTATTGCAGCCCTCCTGGGCTGATTGCTACCAGCCATTTATAGGGCAGCAGGGAGATAAAAACAGCATTTACACATACATATAATCACTTTATTTCTCGATTAAATATTCATTTCCACAGGATTTACAGAGTCCCTGGGCAGCAGCCACCACCCAGCGCCCGCTGTGCCGCCGGCAGCTCCCACACGGACGCCGTGGGCTTCACCCAGCACTCAACACTCCTCCTGCTTCTGCTTTCCTGAGCTTCCAGAAATACTTATTTATTATTATTATTATCCTAGCTTTCTTCTTCTACCTGCACAGCGTGGAACCCACTGGTGCCACTATTTTGGATTTCTTTATCCTGAACATTAAAAAATTTTAATGCTATTTTGTGGAGCTCTTGGCCCGATGTTTTTTGGCTGTTGCCTTTCCAAGACCTCTCAGCATCAGTGACAAATGCCTGAAGGCCAATTGCCACTCACTGTAATGACCACATTTGTGCTTTTATGGAGAACGCAAGGTATGGCATCACATCCACACCAGTGGGAAAAACCCTTTAATTTCTAGGATGCCATCAGATATCTTAGCAGATATCTCGCCAGATGATATCTCAGAAATCATGTTTGCCCCCCAGATTGCTCTGATCCTTTTTTTTTTTCCATAGGAACAAATACAGACATGCAGCTTTGACCTAAATTAACTAAGTGGGATTTATACACCAGCTCAAGAACAAATACTGATTTGCAGAATGTTGCTTAGCCAAACAGAGGGACATTATTCTCATTATAATAACAAGCTTCTCCAAAGCACAAGAGTCAAAGCAACCGTCGCCCCAGCACTTTGCAGCAGCTGGCTTTGCAGGGATAAATACAGCCTCGTGGGCAGTTCCATCTGCTGGCCCACCAGAAATGGCAACACTGGGAAAAAAACCCCATGAAAACTCCCCAAATCTATGTTTTACTCCAGAGATGACACATTCAGCTTCCCAGCTGGCTTCTAAGTCACTCAGCCTCGCAGATTTATGTGAAACAGTACTTAAAAATACTTTTTACCATTAGCTGGAGGGGGAGAGGGGACAAGACAGCAAAAGAAAGAGCATTTGCTCTCAGACTATTGAAAAGCTCAAAGTTTACTGCAAAGGGGTGCAAAGAAACCTCACCAGGTTACACAGCAGAATATCCTGACAGCCTGAGAACACTATTTTACACCAGCAGTCTCCTCCTCTGAATCCAGGCACTGGACATGCAGCAGCTCAACACAAATGCCCGAGTCCCTGGTTAGGAGGTGGCTTCAGGTGAAATCAAGCAACATCTGCAGCTTGGTTTTGCACCACTGACAAAGCCCATGAGAACACCAATCTCAGACTTTCACAGGACCCGTGGGACTGAAGCACCCCACAGTCTTTACATATGACATCCTCTGATGTACAAACGCACAATAAGCCCTTTTCTCCCCCTTCCCAAAAACAGCAGAATAATCAGAAATCAGGTTTTGAAGGAAAGAAATGTTTCTGGGATGCAGTGAAATTGAAACAAAACCAACTGCAAAACCCCTACATACGTGTCTGGGCTCCCTGGAAACATCACTTTTGATTTCAACATTTTTGGGACAAAGTGCAGCCTGTGCAAACAAAACTTTCTGCAAACAGGCTAAAAGCAGTGGTTAAAGGTGGGTGTTGCTGAGCTCTGCCCTCTGCGGTTGCAGCTTGGCTGCAAAGCATGAAAACATGTACATTAAACTCCCCAAATGTTAAGATAAGCAAATACTTATTTGCCACAACTCTGAAGTTACTGCCAAAACCTCTGAAGATGGCTCTGCTGAAAGCATGTAATCCCTCAACAGATCCTGGAACAATTCAGGTCTTTGAGTTTTCTATAGCTGCTGCCCTTTTCCTATGAAAGCATAAATTCTCCCTTAATTGAATTTGACAATTGAAAAGTAAAGAGATTTAAAATAACAAATGGTTCCCCAGCTCTCCCTGCAGCAAGGTTAGAGACACTTAATTGAACTTTAGCTTAGCTGCCAAACCAGAAAACCAACAAATAAGAAAGCACTGGGAATACCTGTGTTTATTAAGTCAGTAACTCATCTTTCCCCAGGAACAGCTCTGCACTGACAAACTTTTTTCCTCTTTCAATCACAAAAAAAGCAAGGAAAACACAAAAACTGTTTGGCCTCACAAGGACTGTGGAGGCACCTACAGAACTGGTCACAGCAGCCAGCAACAAAATGCCTCTGTAAAAATATCCAGGAGACCAGAGCACAACCTCCCTGTGGGACAGGGGATATTCCACTTGGGCCATGTCCACATAAACCGGAAATGCAACACGTGCAAGCCAGAAGGCAACTTCAACCCCGTATGTCACAGTCGATGGGATGGATCCTGGAACAGCTTTGGGGTCAACCTTAGCACGATGATGTTGAAAACTGAAAAGGATGCAGTAAAAATTACTGATGGGAGAAAAATGTCTTTTAATGAGAAATGTGGAGCTCAATCTGTTCAGCTTGTCTGCGAGGTAACTTGATTATAGCGTAAAACCCCCTTCACAAAGGAAAACACAGCGCCAGAAAAAGGCTTTGTTATCTCTGCAGTAACAAATAAAAGAAATCACTGGCTGGAAGCTGAAGACAGGGAAAAGCCAACAAGGAAAGTATTTTTACAGCATGAATCATTAAACTCTCAAACAAGCTATGAAATAGAGCAGAAAACGCTTAAATTCTTGGAGGTGCCATGCAAAGCCTGGATCTCTTCCTGCAGAGGGAAGTGCAGTCAGACACTGCGTGCCCTGAGCTGAGATGAGCAGGTGGAAACAGAGCAGCTCATGGAACACCAGAGTGAGGACAAGGATGACTCCAACAGTCCCTTCTGGCTTGACTTTCTGAATCACCGTGGAGCCACTCATCCAGCAACTCACGCGGACAGGGAGCAGGACTTACGTACTGCAACTTGCTCAGCCACAAGGAAATGGAATAAATCTTCCTTTTGAAAGCCAGTTTTCCAAGAAGTTTGGAAATATGGGTAGCATCGTGACATCCTGATTTTGTTTGAGGCTTTCAATGCAGCTGAAATTATAACAGATAATAAAGAAGAGTGTGCAGACCCAGGTACCCTCACAAACCTCTCCTCGCTCACACTGTTGGCTCGGTCAGGCTTTTGTCAAGGCAATGTTAAGGGCAGTTGATCGCAGCAATTTCCCTTCTTTGTTTTCCCATTTGCAAAGTAATTACTGAGGGATATTAAAACACATGAGGAAAAAAACATTTGCACTGAATTTTTTCTCCTCCAAAAATCAGACAATGTTTTCCCAGACAGCATCAAAAGGAGCATCTCTTAAGCTACTTATTAATGTTTAAACATGTTTATTTCAAGTGATAGCAGCGCTCTTTGATAAATAATGATCCAGGTAAAATAAAAATAGCTAACAAAGGAAAACAAGATTGTTTGGCTGCTCTTCTGTCAAGCTGTTCTCAGAGGTCCAGCAATTAAAGGGGAATGTACCCTTGCTGGAAAAGCTCAGCAAAATTAACTCAGTTTTGAGTTAAGAAACCCTCGGAGCTCTGTCCTCCCCCTGGCCTTGGCACACGTGTTGCTTGGTAATTTGGGCGGCAGGCTTGCCACCAACGCCTGGCTGCGAAGGAACACTGATCCGCTGAGCCTTTCTTGGGAACAGCAAGGCCACACTCCGTGCTCAGCTCCAGCACTAGGATCTATGTTTAAAGATTCCCTTTAAGAGCTCATTTTGCAAAATACTTGCTCATTATCACCAACTAACCAGTGATTAAATAATCATATACTTTCATCTCAGATCCTGGTCAGAGAGCTTTCTTTGCCTGGTCTCTGAATTAAAGGGAGGTATTTTCCTATGCTGGGCAGCAGCTTTATGGGACCAAGAAATCACATCAAGCTCTCACAGGGCACTGAAATTCATTTCTATCTTCCCTCAGGAAGTCTCAGCTCTAAAAGGTAGGTGGCTATCAGGTAACAGTAAAACAGTTTACCCACTGTAGTTCATCCAAATTTTGTGACAGATACAAAGCGCTTTGCGGAGGTGGCTTAAAGCTATGGATGCTTGTACTGAACTCCTGCAATGTTTGCAATGATTCAAAATGATTTAATGACACATCTGCTTCGGGTTTATGTTTTTCTGAGCAGCAGGATGTTGGAGGAGCGAGTGTATCACATTCCTCTTGCGCTTGGAGCTCCACTTTGCAATTCCTATGCCAAGGGCAGACTTGACCCTGGAGAGGCACGGGAGGGAGGGAGGGAAGGATGGAAGGTATGGAAGCTCTCCAACCCACCCACTGGCCCAGCACAACGGGTTTCGTGGGAACTCTGGGAACTCCAACAGCATGGACTGCTGATGACAACTAGTAAGGAGGCAAATTTATTAATATATTATTATATTACAGTGAGGCTTTCCAGAGAGCCCTACAGGAACCAGATCAACCTGAACTGAATCTCAACAGAAGCTGGAAGTCCCCCTAAAGAAAGATCCTGCTGGTTCTGCCAGGACCCCACTGGTTCCCTTAGAGCTCTGAAACAGGGACCTTGCCCCTCTCCCTGCAAAGACCAGGCTTCCAGCGGTAGGGCAAATGGTTTAGGAACAGGACTGTATGAAGATTTTGTCTGTATCCACTAACTCCAGTACCAAGTGATGCAGGAAGGTTTTGTGGAGCACCTTGTCTTCTCCCCTGGCTATAAAGGGAACCCATGTCCTGACACAGCCCCTCTGATACATGTTTAAACTCGGTGCCCAAAGCAAGCAGTGTTAGTCCTGTCTAACTATTGCAGACGCTTGTGCTTTGCCTAAGGCTGATTTAAGCCCCCTAAAGCCCTCAAACAAGGCTTGAAAAACCATTGCTGCAGCACACAGGATTAATGCTGGTCCTTCTGCAGAGGGGTGAATGTCATTTGCAGAACTGTGAATGTCATTTGCAGAACTGTGTTAATTCCTGATTTGAATTTAGATGATGTTTTTAAATAAGAAACAAGCTCAGAACATCCGCTGGGAATCTGTGACTTGGATAAACCTTAATAAGTCACTAAATACAAGTTACTATTGGAAAAGTGCTCAGACTGCAGTGCTGGCTGTATAAAATTAATAATAATAGTAACAATAATAAAGGAAGATAGGAAGATCACTTCTAGAGAATAATGGCTTCAGACTGAGTATTATGGGCACAGCTGATGTATTCAGAATGGTACAACAGCATTAATGAGCTCTAGATCAGCACACTCAATCCACAAAAGAAGCTCCCTTTCTTCAGGAGAGGAGGAACAGGAAAGGAGGAGGCTCTACCTGGAGTCAGGAGAGGGAAGTCTCTGGGGCAGACTGGATCAGGATATCAAGGGTAATGAGACAGCAAAATCCTGCTGCTGTTTCAGTCAGACTCTCTCAGTGCTGATACTTGGTGTCATGTGCCCTCAGCAATTCCTCCTGCAGTCCATGAGTGGTAACAGAGCTCAGGAAACACCACATTCCCCAGAATTTTGGCATCCCTAACTTGCCAGCATCTTGAGACTAAGCCATCCTGCAGGGTGATTCTGCAGCCCCAAGTGAGAGGTAACTGGAGCAGTAACTCCAACACCACCCATCAGTGCTGAGCAGTAACAGGAGCATCCTGCCACAGCTCCTGGCTGCCCCAGCAGCACCATCAGACCATGGGACTCTTTCACAGGTCCTGGGTTGTTCTGGATTGTTTTTTTAAATGTAGGCAGCACTGCGTATTAACACTGGAGAAAAAAAAGAAACCAGATGATTTCATACCATCTTACATTGATTTATCTATTCCAAAATAACATGAAGCCTTCACATTCATACTTTTCCTTGCACTGAGACGATGAATCTCCAACAAATCTCCCTAAACCAGTGATGTGTTAAAATAAAAGACAGTTCTACATTTATCTAGAAGGTGGTGGTGGGAAAATCTCTGAAGAGTGGAAAGGAAGTTTGGAATCTTAAACTGGATTAGCACCCAGCCCACATCTTTACATCGCTTAAAGCACAAGGAAGGCTTTCCAGAGAGAGAAAGTGGCAGCTGCACCAAAGAATTAAATTTAAAATACATTTACTTTCAAAGTGGGTGAAAAATGTCTCTTAACTCCTAATCTTTCATATTGAGGACTTGAGTAAAATGGATGTTCTTTTCTTTTAAAAAGTCATGCAATTCAATGTGATCCTTCCCAGCAGGCTGCATCTGTTTTGAATGTTTGCTTTCAAAATGTGAAACCACTCCCTCCTCCCCCTTAATTTTATCCAGAATCATGAATACTGCATTTGCTTAAACATATCCTGAATAGATGAGCCTCAGAAAACCACAGTCTTAATCTGGGACAGTCTTCTGCATCCTTTGGGATACATCACATTTGGAAAATGCCATGACGGGACTCGGTAGCTACAGTCCACCCAGGCAGCAGCAGTATAAGGAGAGAGAGGAGCCTGCAGGCAGAATTTAGGGCTGATGTGTGATTTGGGCTGTTTTCTGTGTTTCTTGCTCATCCACCACAGTAAAACCCTCTGAAATGCTCAAAACATAGATGAGTGAAGAGGTTCAGAGCAAAAGAGACTCAAGCAGAATCCTGGAGCACATCAAGCCTTGCCAAGGAAGGGCAGCATCCCCTAAGGAAACTGGGGCCAAGCTTCTGTCTTGGAAAATGCAAATTAATACAGGGAAGTGTTAAGAGCAGGAAAGAAGGAAAATCAGAAAGCATATCTCAGGGCAACATTACTTCTGGGGGTGGAAGCTGTAAAATTCTGCAATTTCAAAGGAAAGAATTTAGGAAGATTTATATAAAGAGATAGTCTTTAGCAAATCCCACTGAAGAGGGGTACATGCAAATAGTACAGCAGACAAAGGTTGAATAGATACCTATTTTTAGACAAATGGTAGACCACCCAAAACCCCAGCGATGATCAGGAACGTTGAAAAGCAGCTTACTGCTCCAACTGGCTACAGATAAAGAGGTACCACAAAACGTTTTTAGGGGAAAGATTAACAACACTGTGATCACACAGAAACACAGAGCAGGGACAGAGCTGGCTGTCAAAGACAACTCAGAGCGGGAGAGGTAAGTGAGCTAATGGTACCAGCATAACCCCAGTGAGTTGCAACGTCATTCCCAATTCCAGGCAGCACGGCAGGGACGTGCCAGCTCAGCCGGCTGAGCAGCGGCTGCGATCCGATCCGCCAGCTCCTCTGCTCTTCCTCCACAGGCAGCAGGGACAGAAAACCCCAAAGACTCCTTGGGACCGAGCGATCATCTTGATGGCCTGTGGCTGTAGTGCCTGAACTTTCTGACACTGGAAGTGACTGATGCTCAGACAAAATTGCTTTTAAAATGTCCATTTAAATTCAGTGCTGGGAAACACAAAGCCACTCCCAGGGCAGGGACAGCAACATTCACTTTGCAAACACAACAATCCTTTAAATAACTTGGAGATCAGGAAAGAAGTCTTGAAAGCTTTATGAACAGTTCCCTATAAATATCAGCCTTATGTTCTGCAATAATTAGGACGAAAATATAAAAATAAGAAGTGGTATGAGACGGAAAGGGGGAACAAAACCAGCAAATAACCGGATGATTCAGGTGCACTGAACTCTCTGCCGAGGGTCAGGCTCTGGCTGCACCTCCCTGGGGCTTTGCTGCAGCTTGTTTAGCTGTACCAGCAATTATTCTATTGACCAGGTGGCTTATCCTTGTACATAACTGCAATGCTTGTACAGAGAGTAATAACAGGCAGGTATTCTGTGGAGAATGAAATATGGATGATCCCAGTGCCATCGGGCGGTGCACGGAATGACACAGCAGGGCACTCCCAGGCAGGGGCACAGTTGTCCCAGAGAGGGGTGGGGGAAGACAGGAAAGGGGGCACAGGATGGTCCTGGACACCCCCACAAATATCTCAGCAACAGCCACAGAAATGTAGACATTGACAAAACAAGTTTAGGGCTGCCAGAATTAGGAGCAAGTATCTGATGCGTTTAAGATGCTCCATGTACAACAAAGACAGCTACAATGTGCAGACACTGATTTTAAGAAAGAACATATTTATTATCCCAAGTGGATCTTAAAGCAGAGTGGAAGAAACCACCAACCTCCTTCTCCTGCTTCTACCAGCAGGAAAAATAAAAGCCTCCATCAGCATCATACCCCTCCTGAAGACAGCACAGGACACTGATGACTCACTGACTGTTTTCTGTAGATGTTTTTAATATTAAGAGCAATCAGGAATTAGGAATGCTTTATTGCAGAAGAGGCATTTTTGCATTTATAGAAGGGTCAGTAAGGTTAAAGGGGGCTTTGAGTGGACAGTGAGGTGGATTGAGAACTGGCTGAACGGCAGAACCCAGAGGATGGTAATCAGTGGCACAGGGTCCAGGTTGGAGGCCTGTCACTAATGGTGGCCCCCAGGGCTCCACATTGGGCCCAGTATTCTTTAACTTCTTCATCAGTGACTTGGGTAAGGGGTAGATGACTGACCCCTGCTCCACCCTGGTTCTTCCCAGGAAGCAATGTAAGGGCGAGAAGAGAAGGGCACGGATATTAGGATTTTAGGTGTTTAGCAACAACTTATTGTTAAGAGTTCTTCTGCAGCAGGACTTTTTATTTTCCTTTTCTTTTTCTATAATAAGTAGAGTTAGGCTAACAATAACCACTTCAAGCGCAACACTACACTAGTTAGTGACTTACAAAACATTTAGATTCCTCCACAAGCTCAGAAGGCCTCAAGGGCAATGGCCAGAGCAACAGAAGAGCAGCAAGTCTGGAGATTTCCTTATTTTTCTAAGAAGGACACAAACCTCATTCCCTGCACTTCACTTTTACTGGTCACAAGGAAAAAAATTGCACTGAGTGCAGAAAGAGATACTGAAACAAAAGAGAATACAATTTCTTAACCCCCAAACCACGACTGACTACACAGGGAGCCATCAGGGATGAGAGGCAGACTGCCAGAGTGCCGAGAATGAAGTTCTCTTTCAGGAGGGTATTTGCAATAGCACTCAAGGACTGAAGCTGGGAGATTAGCTGGCTATTTTATGTAAGAAAGATTGCTTGAATAATCAGTTTTTCTGATGTTGCCATGTCTTTTCATTTGTTAGTGTGGAGCATAATTGCTTCTTGTAAAGCTGAATGACTTTGAATTAGATGGAAAGATGGTCATTGCAAAGATAATTTTGAACATTCCCTTTCAAAGTTGTAAGTTTAAAAATATGAGTTGAAATGCAACAGAATAATTAATCTGGCAGCAGTCACTTAATTTGTCCCCCTTTTTTTGTTTCTTCCTTTCTACATGCTTTTAAGTCACCCCGGTATGTTCATCCATGGAAAATGAATAGCAGGAAAATAAACACATTTATCTAATCAACCCCTTACTGGAGCTGAAAGCCTCCAGTACAGTCTAAACCAGCGATTAAGTCCAGATTACATTAAAACAGATTTGCCATGTCACTCCTAATACTTCCACTTGGCAATGACCCAAATATTTTTGTTTGTTTTGATCCTCTCTCCAAACACAGACCAATGTCAGACTCACCCTGGCTGGAGGGGCCTCTGTGCTCACGGGTTGCAGCAGGACCAGGGCAGGTTGCTCGGGGCTCTGTCCAGCTGCGGCTTCAGAATGTCCAAGGGGAGGAACAGGATTCGTTCTTCACCCACCTACAAACTTTCTACACGTACGTGGTATTCATAACATTTCTCAAAGTCATGGTTTGATGACTGCAGCAATCAAAATGACTTTTTCTCACCAGCTGATTCAGCTGAGCTTTGTCATTGGGTATTTCTCCTCTCTCTGTTTTACCCCTCTTTCTAAAATTCCTCGCTGTCCCTAGCTCTTCTCTCCCTAACAAAAGGGTTCCCATCTTCCTGAAAGCACCTACCACCCTGACTGCAGGAATTTTGCAGTTGGTATTTACACACCAGGGTACTCAGCACTGCTTTTTATCTGGAAATGCAAAGCCACTCTCATTTTAGCAGAGGCCCTGCAGAGCCCGAGGGATGCGCCCTGCCAGCCGGGAACAGGGAGAAAGCTGCCACAAAAAGGATGGAGGAAGCAAAGAGAAGAGATGCCTGCGTGCCACCTTTGATCGGCAAAGAACTTCCATCCACTTGAAAACTTAAGGAGGGTTCGGGGTCATTTCTTCTTCCCCCAGTGTGCTCTGCTCTGCTTTCAGCCCGCAGATGATGAGAGCGCTGCTGACGAAGGTGACGCATCGGGGAGAGGAGATTTTAGTAACTGGGGCGGAGGAGAAGAAGCAGCAAGTGGTGAGAGGGGGAGGAAAAGGAGCCTATATAAAGCAGCAAAATTCAAAAACATTAGAAGAGAGAAATGTAAGAGAGAAATATAAGAGAAAAGTTCGGGGTATTTTGGAACTGCCAGGTACATTATAGAAGCGAACTGAGACCCAGCCAGATATTGAATCAACATTCATCCCATGGATGAAACTCAAAACCAAGATGTGTCCATCCCACCATCTTTCTCAAATGTAAGAGGGGATTTTCAGGCCCCCATCCAGTGGTCTCCTGAGGTCTGAAATTCAAGAAAAGTGTTTGGAGAACTGGGGTCAATATAGAATTACAAGATAATGCACTGGGTGTCCCCGGCAAAGTACCAAGCTCTACTACAGCTTCTGCTTCTCAAATTGCACCAAAAGAACTAAAACATCACCACATCTTCCAGCATGACTTTCAGAAACCTGAAAAAGGGGAAAGACTTGACTGTGGGAGCTGATAGAACCAGGAGCCCTTCCTGTAAGAACACTCTGTGGTCTGGCGAATCCTACCTTGCTCAGCCAAGGCACTCGCAGTTTGCACCAGCAGGTACTGAGACATAATAAATGCAGAAACAACTGCTGTTCAATCATGTGTACGAAACAGCACACATAATTAGAGCTGCCTGTATATGCAAAGGCTCAAAATTAAAAGTCAGCAACTTCCAGTGCTACTTCTTAATTTTGGCAGGTTTCACTTTCCCACTTGGCATCCTTACAATGTCTTTGGTAAAAGCTAAGATAACAGTCTCGATCATCGAGCACTTGTTTTTTGTAAACATTCATGTGCGTACGTCAGATAAATAATCCAGTACCTGCTGAACATTTAATCTCTCCATGACTGTGCAGAGAATTTCCCAAGTTCTGCAGGGCCCTCAGTCCCGGCCCCTGGACCTGCATCCCACCCACCCCAGAGCCTGCTACATGCTGGCTCATCGTTCGTGCTAGCGGCTTGTTTTCTCAGCCATTCACACACAGCTTGCTTCCAAGGCTGGCTTTTCCTGGCACAGAGCCCCAAAATGTCTTCCCAAACACATACACTACTGCTAGGAAAGCCATCATGACAGATAATAGCGCTCATGCCAAGTACAAATCATCTTTAACTCTTAAGTTTGTTTTCTGCAATTTTGAAACATAACTAACCACAGGTTCCCAATGTCTGCCTTTGAGAGGGAAAGGCGTGGGGGGAATCTCTTGGATTCATTAAGGCACAAATGTATACACCTCTGTTTAAATCAATTTGACTATATATGCTAAGCTAGACAGGCTCCTCCTTTGATGGGTTACCCTCTCGCTTGTCCCACAGTCAAATCTTTTGGCTGTCCCAAGTCAAATCTACATTAGCTTTCTGCTTTCACTGTCAGCATTCTGCAGTGAATTCTCCCAGAAGCTACGCCACCCATCCCAAACTTCAACCCAACTCAGATACCCTCAGTCCAGGCACAACATAATTTCCTGAGAACCCCCTTCTCTGGAGCAGTACAGCACTAATGGGAATCAATACTCTACAATTCTTTAGGAAACGTACAAGCTACTTTGAACTCTTAATTAACTCAAAAGACTCAGAGCCCAAATCCCCTCCTCCCAGGCTCCCTGACCAAGGGATCAGCTCCCCATCATACACCAAAGACCTGCTGCTCTCTTGCGAATTCAGAGCTATCAACTTCTACAGGAATCTGACCTGAACCGAAGCCTCCCCGAATAAGAGATGGAGAGCAATTTTATAACACATGTGATTACAAATGCCAGTAAAAGCTAAATTCCCATTCCCACGTAAAACTCCCATTTCTCTTAAAATAACTGGGGAAAAAGGCATGGCCTTTACATGGCCTCACTACAGATGGTAGCAAAGATTTACTAGCAAAGGACAGTAGTGAAGTCTTCCTCCTTCTAAAATTTTATTGCTCTTACATAATATGCTATCATGCATTTACTAGCACGCTGCGAAGCGCTGTCATAAATACTTAAACGGTGATGACAAAGTAAGAGAGCTGTCGGTGGCTCCTGCGTTTCTGGTTTTCGCTGCTCGCTCCCTTGGGCCCGCGGTGAGGGAAGAACTGATGTGCAGAAAATAAAAAGTGCTACACGTGAACCAAACCAGATGCATGTACCTGGTGTCCAGCAAAGCAAAAGGGACCTCAACTTGTTACTAAAAGGTCTTTCTCCACCAGGGCTTCTGACGTCATGACGGCCAAGCTCGTCACCAGCAAGGCTGCCCTCCCCAGGCGCTCGCCCGACTGCATTAGTTATTACATTTGATAGCTTTATAGCATTATTTGAAGCTTGCTATTTACCCAGTTACACAAGGCCCAGCGGCTTAGAGCCCGCTCCCTGCCTGGGCTGCAAATCTCTGCAACTACCTCCAAAATAGCCCAGATTTTATGACCCATTAGGCTTAATGATAAATCCTTGGATTTATGTTCCGGGCTACTGAGCGATGAGAGATCAAGGGCTAAGCTTTGATTTATCTGCGGGCCAAAGGAGGTGGTTATTTCTATAATTTTATTTTTCTCATCATTTGCCATAATGACTGCAATGCTTTGCTATGACATCATGACAATTTTTACTGTAATCTATGTCAAAATCAATATTGTACTTGGCCATTTCACAGCGCTGGCACTGGTATTTCCTCTCCCAGCAGGATGGGAACACTGCTGGAGCAGCTTTCCATCCCCTGCCCAGCCTGAGCAGCAAAGCCTGCTATAGATGCTAACTCCAGAACCTCCTGGTGCATGAAAGGCAACGGTTTTGAACTTGAAAATGCTGCTGGAGGTGGGGCAATGGTCTGGGAATGAAAACTGTTCTGCTTTGAACCAGTTTGGTACATTTGTGGTGCTTTACATGCAATGCCAGTGGTGCCTGGAGTTGAGATAAATTTTGCTTCATCATGCTTTAAATCCAGAACCATGAAAGAGTAGCCAATACTTTGGAGAGATGCTACTGTCAGCAGGTCCAGTATCTGCATTGATCATAAACCTCCTGTTTTAACAGTTTCTCTGAAAACCCCAGGCCTCTGGAACCTGGGGAATACAAGAAAACCTCCAATTTGCTCTCCAAATCTCCTTTAAAAGAAATAAAGAGAAAATTAAATGCCCTGTGTTATAGGCAAAAGTCTTGAGAAATGGCCTATAAGGACCACAAATGTTCATGCAGCTCTGAGTTTCACACTTGCCTGGCTTTAATATGCTCATCACAAGGGCAGGCACTGCACTTTTTAGAGCGGGCCCAAGGCTGGTCACTGGTTTCAGCAAGGACAGCTGGGTACTCCATGGAAGGACAGGGCGAGAGACTGGAAAAAGGTTAAGGAATACCACGATACTACAAAGCTCATCACACCTCCAAGTTATTTTCTTCAAAGATTATTACATCCATTTGACCATGCTGTACAGATACACTAGGATTACTTGAGTAATACTGAGAAAGGACAGAAAAAGTAAACATTAAAGGGCAAATTTTGAGCAGCTCAAATTTACAGAGCGAAGCAGATGCCTCATATAATAACAGGAGCTTGTCAGGGGAATGGAGCATTATCCAATATCTGTCCTGATTGACAGCTTGACAATCTTCCACCCTTTAAAAAAAAAAGTCTTTAAAAAGCATTAGTTACCAATTATCACCAATTTTCCTATTAAGGAAATTTTCCATGGAAAAATAGCTAGTTTAATTTCTAGATAAATCAGGACAGTTGACTATTTTTTTTCCTCATACAGAATTGGAAATTGAAGGGAAATAGTGAGATGCTTTCAGATCAGTACCAGAGCAAAGTAAACAGGAAAGGAATAAAAATGGCAAAAGCTATGGAACAAAACCCCACAAAACCCCTTTAATCCTCAGCTGAAGATCTCTCCCAAGAAGCAGCATCAGGTTGCTGAGCAAAAAAAAAAAAAAGAAAAGCAATAACAAAGTACTGTGGACCAAATTCTACCAGATGCTGAGGAAAAGAATCAAAAACACTTCTTCAAACAGAAGTTTGTAATAAATGTGAGCCACAGAGGTGCCAGGTTTTTCCCATTACACACACAGTGCTAGGGATCCACTGCACTGATGAGGTCCAAATTCAGATTGGATTGCCCAAGAAAGAAGCCCCGGCTTTGAGTTCATGAGAAGAGAAGGCATCTGGGTGACCTAACTGGGACCTTCCAGTACCTGAAGGGAGCCCATAAAAAAGATGAAAAGAGGTTATTTACAAGGGTATGAAGTGAGAGGACAAGGGGAATGGCTTCAAACTGAGCAGGTTTAGATTAACTGCTGGGAAGAAATTCTTTACTGTGAGGGTGGTGGGGCCCTGGCACAGGTTGCCCAGAGAAGCTGTGGCTGCCCCATCCCTGGAGGTGTTAAAGACCAGGCTGGATGGGGCTCTGAGCAACCTGGGATAGTGGAAGTTGTCCCTGCCCACAGCAGGGGAGTCGGAACAAGTTGATCTTTAAGGTCCCTTCCAATCCAGGTCATTCTATGATTCACTACAGCAAACGTTTCTCTTGGAAGGTAGAAGGCCTGCTGACGGGCAACACATTCCATACTCCTCTCCCCAAAAAGAAGAAAAAACATCCACTTATTGTTAGCCTGTTAAGAGACCGTAAGTCACTTTTCAGCTAGCAATGCTTCTGAACCAGTGTTTAAATTATTTACCTCATGCCTTGTACTTCTTAAGCACTCCAAAAAGCCCTACGTAGTCTCCCTGTGAATCCTGACAGTGCTAAGAGTTGGTCCTCAAAGAGACTGGATAGAGAAAGCACTGACGTGGGATGGATGTTGCATTTTCAGTAGTTTCTGCACTGTATCTCTAATAGAACAGCAAATGAGAGACATGCTTGAGTCCCTTATAAAAGCCCTGCCCCAGTAAAGCACTTTCCTTGCTTTCCAGGACCAAGACTCAACTCCTGTCTCCATCCAAGCAAAGGCTTCTTCTGTCTCACCCCTAGGAATAAATCCTCCGTGGCACTCAGGCACATGGTTTTGCACGTGCTTCCCCAGGCAGTCTTTAGGGTATGTATTACACCATCTGCTTTAAACTGAGCTCTGTCATCAATACTCTGTTTTGGCAGGAGAGCTACTGGCAATAACCACTTTCCCTCACTGCCAACCCCTCCCTGACTTCCAGTAGGACAGGGCTCTTTCCATCCAGCCATGCGATTGTAATAACAGACA
This sequence comes from Struthidea cinerea, assembly GCA_013397865.1. Taxonomy (NCBI): domain Eukaryota; kingdom Metazoa; phylum Chordata; class Aves; order Passeriformes; family Corcoracidae; genus Struthidea; species Struthidea cinerea. Next base: position 1,451,825 of record VZTI01005557.1, read on the forward strand.
TCCATACATAGGATTTTTCGAGTTTGTTTGCGTTTCTACTTCTCATCCTTCATTTACTGTCCTAAAAATGTCAGAACAGAGAGCAGAACTTAAAAGGCAATCACCACCTGCAAGCATTGTAGCAACACTAAACTATTTTGGCAGCCAATCCTTTCTCAACACATGCTGACGGGGCCTATACCCCTCGTGCTGGGAAGATGCAACACAGTCCCCAGCTTTCGGCTGCTTCATTTCAAGCTCCTGCACCCTTTTTATTTCCTAGGTTTCCTAGAGCAGCCAATGGCTTAGGTTACAGTCATTGCCTTGGCACTGGAGCACTTTCCAGTATCACACTAAGCTTCATGTTCCCAACATAAAATCCCTGACAATGCTGCTTCCCCAAACCCTGTGGCACATCCCATGACATGGATGGTGCTTCCCACCCAGCCACCCCACTGACAGCATCATGCTCCACAAACTTCTTTAACATTCCAGGCTCGGCTGCAGCTCAGCCATGGAATTCTCTGCCCTTTGATTATTTTTTTCCTGTGAAACAAAGCTTAAATAGGAAGAAGTTCTGTTCTTTGGAAGGAGACAGTTCAGTGTGTGCAACAGAGACAAATTCATGTACCATTATTCTTTCCTGCATGCTTCAAAATCTGGGATAGAGGCACAGCTCAGGGCGCATTTACTTTGTTCTTATCTCATTCTCAGGGAAACCTTCCTACTTCTTCAGCCTAGAAAATCACCCTTTACTGTAAAACACAAAACCAAATACCCTCCAAAGCCAAGTGAGAGATGCTACAAATCTGTTGCCTTTGGGTCTTTACACACAAGTGAGAGACAAGTTTAATACATGCAAACCCAGGTTTCTGTGGCCTTGGCAGGATTTGGTTGAAAAAGTAAACGATTTAAACAATCTGACAGTTTACCTGCATTTCATGAAGGGTCCCTTAACAACCCTTTTGAACTATACCTCATTTCTATGTCCTTCAGTTATATCTTAAGAGCCCTTCTGTGAGTAGTGTGCAAAAGATGCATCAAAAATATTTTAAATTTATTTCTTTACACGGCCCAAACAAACAACACGGCATTAAGAATTGTTTTCAAAATCCTGTAAAGTACTAAAAGCCTCCTGGGACAGATCAAGCCTCTCCAGCTCAGAACCAGAGAGTTCTGCACCTTCGGAAAAAAACTAAAACTAAACACCTAAGGTGCTTTTCAAAAGCAATTATCATAATCCCTGCTGTTACCCAGAGGGAAGCAGTGGCACGCAGAGGTTAAATAACTTCTTGGAGGTGGCTCAGTGAGCAGCACAGCCGGGATTAGAGCCACCGTGCCTCCTGACTCCCAGCTCCAGGCTCAGCCCAGCACCTTAAATAGCTGCAGTGCTAGTCATTAGCTCATTCCTCTGAGCATGCATCTAGCTTGGGGAATGGGAAAGCCGGAGTTTAACTTAATAATACAAAACTTTCTATGGAGAATCCCCAGAAAGAAGCCTTAAATTTTAACAGCTCTGACCTGACCAACCTGTATGAGGGAGGAGGGAAAAGCCGCTGGGCAGATTTTACTGCCACCAGTTTGGGATGAGTGAATTGTTCACACGCAGCAGAGCGTGTCGTAATAAAAGGTTTATAGGGGCTATCACCAGGATCATTCTTATGGCATTTATTCATTCCAGTTTTTGTTTGCTGGCATTTCTTTTGTCCTCCCCTTTGTCACCAGGATTCTCTCTACCCTTCCCTTTGTGGGGTACCTTAACTTCTAAAAAAACAACATTTCTGCTGAGAGCGGTTTAGTGACACGGCACATTTTTATTTACATTGTTATTTTGCATTTCTGTGTACTTCTAGAGGATAGCTGACACATGTGGTTTTTCCCCCATCAGAGGGGACTGTGTATGTCTACTTCCACTATTTCCTTGCCTACAGCTGCAGTATCTCTTTTATTTCTTTAGCTGCCTCCAGCAGGGAACAATAAATCTAAAACACAGTCAAAAAAAGGACAGTCAGAAAAAGGAAAAAATCCCTAGTGCTATTTTTGGTATCTAAGTTCTTTGGCTTAACCTATTTTTGGAAGAGCATCTTTGTTCAGCAAATTCAGAACTCCCAGCCCTGTGACACCGGGGCAGCGTGTCCCGCTGCAGGCAGAGCCGTTTGCTGGCAGCAACCCCTAATGGCAGAGCAAAGCCAGGAGAGCCCAGAAGGAAAATGATGGGAGACAGGACTTCACTTCCACTCTCCATCACTTTGTGCCTCTGAGCAAGACACGCCGCCCCTCTCTGGCGCACTCTGGCCACGCTCACGCCGGCACACGGCATATGCACAAACAGGATGGGTGCACCCTGTGCCGTGAGCTCCACAGGGTGAAAGCAAGGCTTGCTACCCGTCCTCACAGCCTCCAGCCCTTCCAGGACCCCAGTTTTGGTGGTTCCTGAAGTGTAAATATTAACTGGTATCTACAGCTCATGTTTTAATCAAAGCTTTGCTTAGGAGATACGGAAGGTCGCAAATGGGAAACGGCAGCCCTGAAGAGCTAAACTTGATTTCTGCTTTGCTGGTTTGATTTCAAAAGATATTCAGGCTCTGTATCCGAAACAGTTATTACCTTTGTACTTCCACCAGATGCACCTTCCAAAAGTGGCAGCATTCTCACACAGCCCAGGAAAAAAAAGAAGTTGGAAAAGATGCAAAATAGCTGAGTTGGTATGTTGTGGCTGGCTCTGCCTGACGCAATGGGAGCACACACTTCTCACATCACTGCACTCACAGGCACCACTCGGAAAGGGATAATCTTGGAGCCCTGTAAGGCACAAGACTTGGTTTAAAGCTGGAATTTCGTGCCAGGGCTTTCAACAGGCATGGCTGAACCACAAGAGAACCAAACACTGCAGCTGGTTTTAGACCAGAAGCCTTGGCCACAGTCCCGCCCTTTGAGTTGCTTCTCTCCAGGAAAAAAAGCAAAAAGAGCAGAAGGAAACCTTTAATTGCAAAGAAAATACTTCGCTTTCTTTGTCACAGGGACAGCCCTCCAAAGGCAACATGGAGTCCTCCTGGGCTCGGTGACATGCAGGCTGAAACACCGGCACTAACAGCCAAGTCCCCGGTGAATCTCTGTGGCCTAATGGATTAAAGGCTTAATTAGAGTTACCTGAACATTAAATACCACTAAAGTGCTCTGAAATTTGCTCCAAATGGGGGTGTGGGGAGTTGCCTTTTAAACGGGCTCAGAACTAACTGCAGTTTTGTGCACAGTTGTTAATGGTTTTGAATCATTCCGCTTTTCAGCTTTTTCCCTGATAATAAACCCCATGCAGCTGTGCATCAGGCAGTGCTCTGGCACACCTCATCACCAATCACAGCTGAATTTAATTGGGGGAAATCGTCTTAAATATCAAGCGTTGTATCTAGAAAGAAGGAAGGTACCCTATGAAGCTCCTACTGAGCAAGACACAAACCTGTATCAGACACTGGAGAAGCTACAAGGGAAGATGCAATTAAAACCAAGGCTCTATTGGTCATGCCATCCATTTTTTTAAGCAAATACTTGTTCAAAACACATTTCAGGCTTCAAATTGCTATTGAGGGTAGCAAGACCCTATGTTTAAGAGATCAGAATTAATGGTAAAAATAAACAGTGTAACTGGAAGATGGTAGAAAGTGTAGGCCCTACAGGTGTGAGGGTATGAACCACCTGAAGTCTCCATCATCATTTCTCCAGTTTCACCTGTCTGCAATCACACACCATTCCATCCTGACAACAGAGGTTTTTCCCAGCTTTAACCAAAACCTGGGGAAACCTGGCCAAACCCTGCAGCAGATCCAACAAACCAAGTCTACTGACTTCAGCAAGGAGCAAAGCAGAGACAGCCCCAAAAACACCTCCAGGATGGCCAAACAGCACCATGAGTCAGCAACGTTAATGCCAGGAGTAGGATATCCCAAGGAGGTATTTAAAAGAGAGGTTTTGTTTGAGATTTATGATTCTGGACCTCTTCAGCTGTTGTACCCACACACACCTGTTGGCAGTTTCAGCACATGCTACACAGCAGACTTGTGTTTGTAGCTTTTGCAAAGTAAACCGGTAAAACCAGAGCCAGTTTATGTATTTGAACAAGTAGATGCCAAACACTTCAGATTCCTAATTGGAGCAGCTTCAAAGCAGTAAATGGATTTAGGTGTCAAATGTGAGAGTGGTAAGAGAGGAGAAGCAGAGATGCAGGCACTCTTCTGCTCTGTCTTCCCAGTCCTTTTTCCCATACATCCCTGAAATAGCTGACACCTGTACCCCGACAGATCTGTGCCAGCATCACCTTTTGGGCTTCTGCCACATGAGCTGGAGTTCTCCGTGATCTCAGCTTTAAACCCAAACTGCATGCCCCAGTTGATGTCAATGAGAACAGCATGTCTCCCCTGTTTCAGCAGCTAATCTGGGGTCAGAGGCAACAGCAACAAGATAAAGCAAAATCCAGGCTTGTGATTAACTACCATGAGAAGTTTGTTCCCAGCTGACTGACAGCAGGAGTTGACATTGGGGAGCAAATTTCTTACACAGCATTGTACTTCCCAAATATTAGTTTTCAAAGTAAGAGTTACACTGGCAAATAATAACTGGGAAGTAAAACGTTTTGCAGGAACTTTGCTTGTTACACACTTCCATCTTAGAATCAGCCACTGGGATGCCAAGAACTCACAGAAAGTCAAACACTGACTTACTGTGACTATTCACGATGGATGAAGATGTCCAAGAAAAAAACCCCAACCCAAACAGAAAAGCCACTGGGAAGCAAAGAGAGGTGCCAAAGTAATAAGGGAATCAAACGAGCAATGGGATTTACTAGGTCTGCCTCCACAGGGGGTTGCCAAGGGAATTTGCTAATGACTCGTAACAGGGCTCTCCACAACAGGCCTGCCGGGGTCTCTGTGTGGCACCGCTTCCCGGTGCGGAATGACTCCGGAGCTGCTCCGTTAGGCACGCTTCACCAGTCGCTCCAGCTGAGGACACGCACACGCCGTGACTGGTGAGCCCTCGCTTCCTCCCAGTGAGGCTGAAACACTACAGAGGTGTGTAACAGCACCCAGAGCTCCTGCACCCCGGGGAGGTGGGACTATGGCAGACTGGTCTCAAATCATCTGATGAAAATTAATCTCAGCTAGAAATCATGGTATCACCAGCATCAAAACCATTTAGAAAGATGTTTGAAGCAGCAGAAAGGAAAAAGTTTAGCTTCAGCACTGTCAACATGAGAGTGAGTCTTTCCTTTGATTAAAACAATGCTTTTACTCAATTTATCTCAAATTAATACATTTGATAGCATAAATACACAATTCCACACTGAACAAACTCGGTCCTTTGAACAAAGGACCTTTCATCAACCTAAAACGACCTACAGCCAAAAAAAAGTGACTAAAACACAGAAATAGGCAATAAGGTGAATCACAATGAGTAACTCCCAAAGCTTTACCTGGCACAGCAGCAGCTCCGAAACCAGCGCCCTGCCCCACGCAGCCAGGTACCTCATTCCCACCTGAAAACGAGAAGAGCAGCTGCTCACCACGGGGGGATCAACACATTTGTAACCCCCACGTAGCAGAAACAGCGATGTATCGGCAGGAAAGAACGAGCAACGCAAAGGGCCATTTTGTGAACCTCAAACTGAAACAGAGGAGCTTCTACAGCTTCTCAGTCTCACTCCTGGGGGTGCAGACAGCCAGGGAGCCCCAGGAGTGGCACTACATCCACTCGCCACCTCAGAAACATCCTCCTCAGCGGACAGCCGGAGCCATCCCCCAACACCTCCAGATGCACCTCCACATGACAAGAGCTCTGTCCCCGGCAGTGGCAGCGATGCTCACAGCCACCAACACTGACTGTCACAGCGGGCAGGGGAGCACAGCCCCTGCGCTGCAGCCCTGAGCAGGTTATTGAAGTTTCACGGTACAATAAAGGCAATAAATTTGGAGCAATGATTCCTTACGTGCTGTCTGGGCAGCGGGGACCACCGAGATCTATCTCAACACAGGTACCAACTAATTTCCTTCATCTCGCAAATGCTAAAGCAGATAAAAAATTCTAAAATGAAAGGGAAAGGCTACTAGCAGAGTAGTGCCACTGCTGGCCCCTCTTAAGTTGGTGGGAATTTTATCCTTCCTGGCAATGACAGCCCATTAGATCTAACATTGAGTATTTTGGGGGAAAAAAAATTCCATTGTTTCTTTATGTTAACAGAGGACTGGTACGTAACAAAGAGGAAGAAAGGCAGCCCGCGTGCTGCTGCCGGGTTGGTAAAAAATTCTCAAGGTCTGATCGATACCATGAAAAAACACCTCTCCTGGCCCGAGGCTGGAGCGTTATTCAAGCACGGCAGTCACTATGCAGCTCATTTTCTTTAGCTACGATGATCCGAGGCTCATGAACACAGAAAAAAGAGCGGAGTCGATTGCAGGCATTTCTAACCCTTTATATGAGGAAAAAGAAAAAAAAAGAAAAAGGAGGGAGCAGAGGTATAGAAGCGCATGTAGGAGCATTTCCAGGAGCGGCTGTACGGTTCTCTGGGCACCTGCTTCCTGGGGGAAACCCAAAACCACATCATATTCACGGAAAGTTGGGAGCAACTTCGGGGGGGGGGAGTGGGGGGAACGACAAAAAGCAAAATGTCTTTAAAAAAATGGAAAAAAAGAAAGAAAAAAGGAAAAAGAAAAGAAAAGCCATTGTTGTGGGAACCCCCGGCAAGCTATCTAAAGCAAAATCACCTACGGCGACCCTTAGGAGAGGAACCCCGGAGCCCCCGGCTGCCCGACGCCAGCCTCCCCTGGCAGCGCTGGCGGCTGTGCCCGCTCCGCACAGGTGCGGACGGGGATGCCCGGGCCGTGCCTTTGTCTCCGGGCACCGGCCGCCGCCAGAATGAACAGACA